>SKCR01037302.1:0-112852 GCA_019454045.1 Zanthoxylum bungeanum
CGGAATTAAAATTGGATTTTAATTCGGGCGAACAGTTAATTTAGAATTAATTCGTTAGCGACATGAATATTAATTTTGCTACGATTAATTATTTAATTAAATTTGATTTAATCACGTCGCAACGAAAAATTCATTAATTCGGAATTAGCGAACCCGAGCCCGGGAGTATTTGCGGGCCCACTCGTATTTCGAATCAAGTGGGGCCCACAAGTCACATCACGCGTCAAATCATTTGTCATTCTTGTGATGGAAGTCACATCAACTTTGAGTGATGTGATGCAAGTCACTTTTGATTGATGTGAGTTGATTGAAAGGCTTTAATTGCCTTGTACATTTTTTGGAAAATGTAATATGTATTTGATTTTTGAAATCAAACACAACACACACAACTCATCTCTTCTCTCTCCCTTTTCCTCACTCACGGCCTTGGAGCCATTTTTCTCTCAAAGTTATTGGCTTGGCCGAGAACAAGAAGAAGCAAAATGGGAAGATTTGTGGCAAATATTTCCAAGATGCTAGCACATCCAAGGGGTCTTAGAAAGGTGATAGGGAAACCCATTCATGAACATGGAATCCATTTACAAAGCTTGGAGCTTGAAGATCTACAAATGGAGGGTTGACCGAAACACAAGGAGCACACCAAGGAACCTTGGCCGAGAGTTTCAAGGAAATTTTTTTATGTTCATCGCATCGCAAAGTCGATCAAAGTGAGTATTTCCGCAACTTTACTTTGTTGTATTCGCACTTTTCATCGCTTAATTGATCTTGGTTTGACCTAGAAACTCCAACACCTAAATCCTATACCACCAAGCCATGCCCCTTGGAGACGTTAAAAATATCTTATTTTGCTTTAGGTTAAATGAAAGGCAAATTAACCTTGTTACTTGTGATAATTGGTTGAAATCACAAAATGACTTGGTTAAATATTTTATGTATTTAATACAAAAAAAATCAAAACATCTACGGTAATATTAAGGGGCAATTCGGCCATGCCTAAAATGGTGGAGAGAAAAATTGTTTTCTTTGATTTTCCTAAGTATTAGAGATTGAATTAGAAGATGAAAAAGAGAAGGAACTCGATTCCTTTGTGTTTCTTCTTCGAGGTTCAAGCTAAATCAATTTTCTAAACCATAGGAAATTGATTTAAGTTAAGAAAAGCGTTATAGAAAACATTTTCATAAGCTTTGATTAATCTCTCAACTATCAATAAATCGAAAAGTTCATAAAGCCGATTTGGTGAGTGGATACAGTTAGAGGAAACCAAAGACTGTTGGCTTTTCAGATGTACTCTTCTTATATATATGTTTCTTCTAATTATGTTAAAAGAAAAAATTTTAAAACCCATTGCAATCGATCGTGATCCTCCTTAATTTTTTCCGCACGGTTCGTTTGACGACCGTAGCCACGGGTAGAGAAAACCATTTCCCCACTTTCAGTGGTATCAGAGCCATGACAATCTCTATGTTATATATATATATATATATATATATGTATAATTGTTGATTTATGTTAATTAATTAATTTTGGAGAGTTGTTTATTATTTGACTTTGGAAAAATTATTATTTGTATTTATTATGCTCAAATAATATTATGTGACAATATTTTAGAAAATATCATGTAAATTGAATTTGTGATATTTTATGCATGATTATGTCAATACATGATCTCATAGTTGATAATAATAGTTATTAGATGTGTATGCATCTTTCAAATGTTGAAATTGAATGAGAATGAAAAATGATGCATGTTTATGTATAAAAATATGTAAATTCATTAATTTTTGTTTAAAATTTTTATTTTATTTTTTGTTTTTGGGTTATTTTTATGCATAAAAATGTTTATTTATTTTTTAATGTTGATTATAAATTATTGGACTTGTTTTAGGATGTGTTTAATGTGTTAAAATAATTGTTGAATTGAAAATGGTAAATTTGGTAATTTTATTACAAGTCTCGGTAGGAATAGTGGCTGGAGAGTGGCAACACGCTAGCATGTGCTCTTCACGCGCGCTAGCCTGCTAGTGGGTGCGCACATGAAGCGTAATGCCTACGCATGTGTAGAGCACACTGTGCACGCACGTTGGGGCAGCGCATCTGATGCATACTCTGCGTGCCGTTTTGCCGCTACTCGCGCGTTTTGCGTTACACCTACGTAGGGCAGCACGCTTCATGAGGTGTCTAGCCCAAATAGATTGAAGCACCAACAGCTGTTACATGAGGTGTCTAAATCTATAGGTTGATTGATCAGGCCTTGTAATTAGTTACAAATAAGAATGTGTTTCTAACTTGATGGGCTTATGGGCCAACAATTGTCAGGTGAGGTTCCATAAGTTTATTAAGAAATTGATCACCCGCGAAATATATAATGCGATTATATATTATCCTGTCTCGGTAGTATAGGATTTGAATAAAGTAGTGGGATCACTGTTCATTTTGAATTCCAAAATTAAATGGTGTAATATTTACAACAATGCATATTGATGTATTCTTTTTTCCTGAAAAATACATAAACAACAGAAACTCACAAGTGATACATCTATTGTGAAAGAAATCTCTAACCCTCTTCAGAAAATAATTGACATCCATTATCCAACGGACCTATTTAGTAGGACTAGTATATAAATAGTCTGATGTTTTTCACTCACTACTCATTTATATAAGAAAACCTAAGCATTCAAATTATTTCAGAATAGTCCTGACCTATCAGATAATTACATGAGTCCTTGATGGGCCTACACCCATAATCCTTTCTGAACATATTTTCCTTAAAAGTTTTGAAACAGTCCCTGACCATTTTAGTTTGACTAAAACATGAATGAACTTTTTTTGGATTGTTAAAGCATATAGTATCCTTCTACAATAGAACTTACGAGGAAAAGAAATGAGATAGTTCTTACCATGCAGTCTTCTAGTATGACAACAAAAGCAAGAAATCCTTTGGGTTTTGATCTTAATGAGGTATCTCTTAGAGAATTTGGAAGGAAAAAAGACCAAATCCATAACAGGGTGTCAAATATCATACAAAAGATGAATATCATACGAGGAACTATCATCTATACCTTGAGAGCTTGAGATCAAAGAAACCATAATGTACGATTTCATATCATGTTACAGAACTAAATTAAAAGTTATTTCAGATTCTGATTTGTGAATTATAGATTCAAAAGTCACTTCATAGATTAGGTCACATTGGATAAAATAAATTATAAAGATGGGTACGGATGGACTTTAAGTCCATTGGGTTATGAACCTTACCCAACTTGAGAATCCCATCTTCGATGTAAGATGGCCAAATTTCCATTTGCTTGTTAAAGGTTAGAAGCCAATGAAATCATTGAATTGATCCATATAGAAATAAATGGGTTATTTGATGAAACGATTCCATAAATTTTCTCATACTTCATAATTTATACCGATGTTGGATCACTATAAGGTTATTTGTACTTATTGAAGTACAAAACTGAACACATGAAATGTTCAAATGATTCAGAACAAAATTAGAGAAACAAATAGTAAAGAATATTAAAACATTACGATTTGATAGTTGTATATTATATTTGAGTACTGAATTTCTAGATTTCTTTATGATTAATAGTATTTTTTCTTTAATTCATTATTTCTTGTACATGTTAAAGTAATGATGTATCGAAAAGAAGAAATTGTACCTTACTTGATATGATATGATTTATGATGAGTTTCGCGAACTTACTCACATATTCTCAATGCTACAATAAATATCTTGAATATGGTTTCATCAAAATAATTCCCATAACTTCATATTAGGTACAGAGTGATAGATGTCCAAAACTTCAATAAGTTGAAGTCTTGGTAATATCCAGCTTTTGTTAAAATTATTTAACTTGATGAGCTGGATGTAAATATGGAAATTTTGATATTGATAAAATGTCCGATTGATGAGCCTATTGATATGGATGAATTTGTTCATACAAATCAACTTTGTTGATCTGATATTCATCCTTCTGTAGACCAAACCTTTCGTAGATCCTTTAGGATAAAACACCTTCCGCATAAATACTTCTTTCTATATAAGCAATGATTTTGAATCATTTATGATAAACGAAGAGATGCATAAGGTTGATCCTATAACCTGAGATGAGACGATATTAGATATTAATTCTGGAAGATGGTTTGGAACCATGAAACCCAGAATAGACTAATTAGGTGTGGTCACTAATTGATCCACATATGAGAGTTGTCCTTATTGGCCTATTTGGATAGTACTTGCTATATCAGCTTATTATGACTGTTAGATGTGGAAAATAGATCTGTAGACATCCATCTTCAATGTTTCATTGATGAGACCATATATATGAAATAAATTATAAGGCTTGTTTAAGATAATCGAACAGATAGTAATCTGCATAGATCCATATTTGGAATAAAATAAGTTTCTAGAAAACGGAGCATATGATTCATTGATGCATTCAAATTATTTGACTTCATCATGAATATTGATAAACCATGGGTCTACGAGAAGGAAATTAACAATTTCATTCAATTCCTTGTGAAATATATATATGATATACTTAAGATGGGAATTAAAGTGAACGTGTTAAACTGAGGAAAAATTACGGTTGTCTAATATGATCTCCATATAAATTATCTAAGAGTAGTAACCTATATTAAGGTTTTTGTCTCTATATGGATAGAGCGAAACAAATATTAGGTCTTTCCCAGAAATTTGTACATAGAAATAGTACTGAAAACGTTTCAGTATAGATGACATTAGGAAAATGTCTTGACTTGCAGTCAAGGCGTTCATCTCTCCAAAAGAGATGAGATCCAAGAATGAATTCGATCATGTGCACATGTAGAAGATTACTTATGCTCTAGCTATAAAGAGTCTCATGCACGTGATTCTATGAACGAGATTTGATATTACAAATGTTGTAAAAGTTACGAGCAAATGTCAAACATATCCTGGAAAATGACATTTGACTATAGTCAAAAGGAATCCTAACGTACTTAAGAAGAACTAAGGATTTGGCTTTGACTTATGAGAGAGGTAGAATAAGGGTTACACTGATTCTAAATTTGAGTTAGACATAGATGAAATAATTACGCGTTAAATTAATGATCATATTAAGGGTTGAATTTGAAAATTTGTTGTATTTAATTGGGATTGAATCAAAGACGAAGCTTTTGATATTATGTTCCTCTATATGTCTAGTTTATGTCGGATTTTACGGATCTTAGTTTTAATTCCTAGAACTCAAGTTATAATCCATTCTTTGCACCATGTTAAACAAAACAAAACCAGTAATTTTACTACAGTGCGACCAAGTTTGAAAATTTACTGCGATTTCGTCTTAAGTCGAAAAATTCCAATTTTTAGATATGTTGAAACTTAATGTGTCTTGTTTGCTTAAAGTTTTACCGTTTGACGATCAGACTGTTGGGTTTTCTAGGTCAAACCAAGATCAATTAAGCAATGAAACATGTGAATACAACAAAGTAAGAATGCGGAACATACTCACTTTGATCGGATTTTGGATACGTTGAACATAAAAATTTTCCTCCATGGAATTCGGCCAAGCTCCTTGTGTTGATCTTCAAGCTCCAAGCTTTGAGTGTTAATTCCAAGCTCAAGGATTGGTTTCCCTATCACCTTTGAATGACTCCTTGTGTGTGCTAGCACTCATGATTTTTGAATCAAAAATCAAAGAGAATGAACCCTAGGTTCACGCCCAACTTGAGAGAAAAAGAAGAAGGCCATTCGACCATAGAGAGAAAAAGACGGTGAAGCTCACGCCCAAGGCATGAAGTGGGAGAGAGAGAATGATTTTGTATTATGTATAATTGATTTCTAAAAACAATTAACATATACCAAAACCAAACATTTGGTATTAGTCATTCCAAAATGACAAAGAGTAATTTACAAGTTACCATCAAATCCAACTACTTCCATCAACCAAAAGGTGATGTGATAGACAAGTGATGTGACTTGTGATGTGACATGTGGGCCCTAGTTGATTCAAAATCCGAGTGGGCCCGCAACACATCCCGGGCTTAGGTTCGGTAATTCCGAATTAACGAATTTTCCGTTGCGACGTAATTAAATCAAATTTAATTAAATAATTATGCCTAGCAAAATTACTATTCACGTCGCTAGCGAATTAATTCTAAATTAACTCGTTCGCCTGAATTAAAATCTAATTTTAATTCCGCGTTGAAATCTAATTTCGTTTAATATATCGAATATATTATTTTATCGATTAATTCCAAATTAATCGTTCTCTCTCTTTAAATAGAATTTTATCCCAGATAAAATCTCTCCGCAATTAATCCTAGATTAATTTTCTCTCTCTGCTAATTAATCCCAGATTAATTATCTTTGAGTCATACGTCATCGGTGAATCTTCGGGAAGCGACCCATGAGATCCCTGTATATGTTGGCAGTAAATCCGGTCATCGGAATATCTGAATACGTGCGTACCTAGTACCACGTTCTTACCAATTTACAAGACATGGTTGGCTTCTAGCAAAGCACCGTGCCTACCCATTTCTCAGAAATATTCTTAAAGGAATATATATAATCTGTATCAGGCGTAGTATACGTTGTATTGCGTATAGCGATCCAGTATCGAATGTCACATGCAAGGCCTGGGGCTGGAATTGTGTCTGCCCCGTACGAAGCATATATCGGATCTCTGGTAACTAGTCTCTATAATCGGATAATCATGACCTAGTCATATTATCCCGATGACTGCAATACTAAAGAGTACTAGTTCCGTATCCTGCGTGATCATCATCTCCATATGACTGGAGTGATACTTCCGTCTTGATATCACACCTATTACATTACGATTCTCAATATACCCAGAAGAGGCGTACATAGAACCGGTTAAAGCCCTGGACGACCAAAACCAAATTATATTGATTGTCGCAAGTATTAGCGATGCAAGTCTCAGGTTAAGACCAAATACACCTACCCTGATTCGGACTTCCATAGACACATAGTCATACTACCAATGGAATTCCGAGGGGTCTATCCAGAGCGAAGCTGTTTTCGTACCATCGGTAAACACAACCTCCTATTACACTTGCATGAGTATCCAATACCCCAATATATGAGAACTATGTCGTTATGCTCCCATAATGCGCACAAGTGCAATACTAGTCTATTCCACATTATCGATGTCCAATCTCGATAATACTATGACTAGGGATATTTTAATGATTAAACCTTGATGGATTGGTACTGTCTCATATCATCTCAATCTGGAACTAATCATAAGGACTTTTATCATTTATGTATCTTGGTAATCAAATTACAAATGATAAAAGAGCAATTTCCTTTGTCACATAGTTAATTTGTACAACAACACCATGTTCTGTACAAATAGTGATGCTATGCGTCATAATTGTCCAACACAGACATCTAAAACACAAGTTATAAGTGACTAAACATAGCTTTTTCGGAACATGACATAAACTGACTTTACTGCCTAGTTAATGAATTTCGTTGCCCTTTCGATATTATTCAATTCAGCCACAAACCTCATATTGTCTACATCCGTATTTATTTTCTTCTGAATCAGTTATTTGGAAGAGTTTCACGTAGACTACTATAGCTGTCTCTATTACAGAAGCCGAATATATTGCTACTTCTGAAGTTGCAAAATAGGTTTTCTAGCTCTGTATGTTAGTAATTGACCACATAATGGTTTCTTCCAATGTCATTACAATATCTTAATACTGAGATAACAATGGAACTATATAAACCAAGGTCTCATCAGATGTTTAATGAATATTCTACTTAAGTATCATTAGATTAGTTAGTTTATAATAGGTAAACAATTAATCGTTTTTGAAAACTCTACAGCGGAAATATTGTGGACCCATTGACTAAGCCTATGACCCAACAACAACTGAATCACCATCTCTAGAAGATGGGTATCTAATACTGATGTTATTGGCTCAAGTGCAAGTGAGAGTTCTGTAACAGCCCTAATCCGGGAGATACTGCTGGTAAGGAATAGGCTGTACTATTCCCCTGAGCCTCAGACTCTCTAACAATGAATAATACTAATACTCTTTTCTCTATTTAAATATCTTATGTATGGGACCGTAGCCCAAACTTAATAACATAACACTCAAACTCGACATTAATAACTGTGTACTCAATAAAACTTACTTTTACAATGACTATCACATAACCAAAGACTAATACTTTAAGAAGTTCATGTTTTAGAAATCAATTCGAATCTTATCTGAAAACTTATCTTTTTTGAAAGCAATTATCTTTCTGAAAACCTTTGTGGAAATCTTTTCTGAAAGTCTCTTACAAAATTGCTGTTAATAAAAACTTTACTTTATAGAAATCTTTTCTATGGAAACTGAATCTGAAACTACTTCTGAAAACTGAGCTCTGTATATCTACTGAAAACTTGATGCATGTGGGCGTTGCATATCACCATCCCCCATACTCCTAACTAGAGCCAGGAGTGCAAACCCATGACATTGGGGCATTACGTATCGTCGTCCCCCAAAACATGCCACTACATGCCCCTGAACTAGAGTCAGGAGTTCGGATCTATGTTATTGCCTGACCTTGGAATTAGGATCTAGAGGCATCTGCTATAACTAGTCCTGAACTAGGATCTAGGGGCATTACGTATCACCGTTCTCCCAATCCACTACATGTGCACATGTTTATCTGTCAATTCCATAAGTCAGAGCTGAGGTGAGTTTTCCCCCCATGCCTCCAAAAACCTCAAAACTCATGCTTTTAAACTCAATCTTTCTAAAACATTTCTTAAGATATGATCTGTCATGAAATAACTGTAATAAGATTGGCTAACGCCCTAGGTGCGTAAAAATAAGTCTTTTCTTAAAATAACGTATAAAAAAATTAACTTAGAAAAAAAAAATGTCCACTCACAATTGGAATCTGGCTGGTGCTATACCACTTCGTCGAAGAAAATTACAATTCTTGCAATGATCTATAAGTGGTAACTTGGTTAGACTATAAACCATGAGATAAGTTTCGGAACTAGGCTAAACTTCTCAATTCAAGTACGTGATATCGTCACTTGGTATATCATGCTTGTAATAAGATGTAATGTATGTATGCGAACTGATAGGAGACCCTTAGGGTGGTCTCTAACACGCTAGGATGGAACTGGGATAGTTTAAAACTGATTTAGGGAAATTCTGGTCTTCGCGTCGCGACGCGCTTAATTCCAGAAATGAATTGCCTGAAATTTCCAGTGCGCGTCGCGACGCAAGCCCTTGCGCGTCCTGACGCGTTCAAACCAGAAGCAATTTTGCACATATTTCTCAGTACGCGTCCCGACACGAAGTGCTTAGTGTCGCGATGCGAGGCCAAAATTCAGGGCTGATCTCAACTTCTCCATGTCTAATTGCTCAATACACTTCCAGCATTTTCACCCATCATATAACATCATCAAAACAACACTTAAATATCTTAAATCTCAATCTATTAAAAATCTAAGTTTTCCATACAATTTAACACTTTCTTAATACAATTAGTTTCTTAGTTTATTGTTTACTTAAAGCAACCCTTATCATACCAAAAACACTAACATTGTGTTAGTCAAAATCCCACAATCCATAATTTGGGTCAAGGGTTCTTACCTCATTTCCTTGATTTCCACTACTCTCCAAAGCATTTAATGGTTTACCAAGCCCTTTTTTCTCCTTTTTTTCTTTTTCCCTCTTCTCTCTTTCTTCTTCTTCTCTTATTCTTATTCTTATTCTTCTTATTCTTATTCTTCTTCTCTTATTCTTCTTCTTTCTCATTCTCTTTATCCACGTTTTCCTTCTTTATTTTTGAATTTTTTGGGGATACTTGAATAGTATCCCCTTTGTATACTTGAGCCATTTAAAATAAAAAAAGTGTAGAAATTATTGAAATTTTGGGAATTTACTAGAATGACCCTCATATACTATTCATCCGAATTTTTGATCTATATTTTTAGCCCATTTCTAGTTCAAATTTGGAAAAATATTCAACGCGTAGGCCTCGGTCTTAGATTTCTGATGATATAAAATTCGTTTAAATCGGAGTTCGTATAAGAAAGTCATACTCCAAATACCACGGGCTGTCCGAAATGGAACATCCTAGAATTTCGTATCAGAATTTCGAAGAATTTACCGATTGTCCCCAAAGTCGTTCCATGAATGTATTTGTGTCCCAACATAATTTATATTATGTTACCTTCGTCCCATAATGTAACAGTACTACAATGTAATAATAGTAGTGACTACCGGTCGTTACAAGTTCTTTGTTATAGATATGCCATAACACCAATCGTGTCATACGATTCATGAGTATTATTCTTATGTGAATATAATCTTCTAATTGATTGTAAATGATGGAGTTGATGCTTGGAGTGCCAATCTGAATTGTACATTTTATTATTTATTAATAAAATAACTATATTTTTCATGTCATACCTTATTAATGGTATTGTCATTACACATATTAGATTGATATATAAATATGCTAAAAATGAAATCCACCTTAGAATAGTCTTGACACTAGGTGTAAACGATTCTTAAAGTAAATATTCCTAATCGTTGGTTTTGGAATACGGTCGAATTCCTATAACCTAGAAGACTAACACGTGTCGTATATTGGAATAAGAGTTCCAATGGTTTAACCTGATGTACCATGAGTTTTCGAAACTCATATAGACATGTGGGTATTCATTGAAGTGAATACTGAATGGCTCACAAGTGATTCCTAATAGTTGGAAGTACACACCACCTTCAATAGGAATCTCCTCGAGTCGAGTAGCATATGTAATCCTTTGACTATATGATAGCATTGATTTTGTGTGAGATCCTCCACACTTTGATGCCATGTATTTCAGAAATCTTTCATGGTGTGGCCTCTAGATGTTCATTGGGTGTGGATCGATGCACTCAGTAATCAAGTGCAAAGTAAGACAGGATCTGTCGGCCCGTATGTGTACCATAAGGGGTTTAGGTATCCATGTTAGTAAAGTCACGATTCTTAAATCTTTGGCAAAAGTCGATCACCTAGGGTGGATCGCATCAGTTATGAAGAATCGTGGACATATCGACATGAGATGTACGTCTCGGAAACTTGACGGTATATTCTATGTTTCCTAAGCACAACTCGGATAGCCTACGACGGAGGGATGGTTAAACATATGTGATGACCTCGACTTTATTTCAGAAAGGTAGTTTATGTTCTTCACGAATTCGGAGGTGGCCGAATTACGTACATATTAGCTAGGCTTATATGACGAACGTGTCTGAACTTATAGGTCCCAATATGAAGTGTACTCGTTGAGCACTTGGTAGCCGATTATTTTTGATAAAAGATAATATTCAATATTATAATTATCAACTAAGATAATCAAGTGTTATTGGATAAAATTGATTATTTACTTTGACCTAATTGGATTAATTGGATTAATTCAATAATTACACAATGGCTTAATTGTAATCATAATATCTCTACCATTTGAGGATATTATGGTAATTGTAAGTATGTAATAATAAGTGGTTTTGACTTGATTTAATTGGATTAAATCAAAATGGGAAACATTGAACTAATCCATTTCCTAATCCTTGGCTTGATTTAATTGGATTAAATTAAAGTGGGAGACAATGGAGATTAGTCACACCTAATTATACATATTTGTACAAATTATATTAAGCCCACTTAAAAATTGATTACGACTTTTATTAATTAAAAATTACCTAATTTTTGCTATAAATATCAAGCTTTAGGAAGGTTTTAATTACAAGTACAAATACAAGCAATTCTTATAGAGATTAGCCTAAGTTAGAGAAGTGTTTAGAGAAGCTTGTGAGGTATCTATAACATTTCATCTAGGAGAAATCAAGATTGGATCTTGAAGTGAAGCTTACTAGCATTGGAAATCAAGCTTGCACACCTTGGAGGTTCTCCAACCATTTCAACAAAGGAGAAGTAGATTGGATCTTGCATCAAACTTACTAAGGTAATGTTTGATCTTCTCCTAAGCTATGTTCTTTTATGTATTAGATGCATGATCACATAGCTTAATGTTGAAATAAGGCTAATAAATTGTGTTAGGTTGCTTTGGAAGTATAAACACAATATGCTTGTAATTGGGTCAAAATATTTATATTAGACATAAACATAAAATTAGAGTTTGGAACTCTAGATTAAAGCTTAAAGCTATGACAATCATTCTAGAATCAATTGACCACCTTTGGGTGACCTAGAATTCTTCACGAGATATTTCTTATTGGGATTCTAATTTGGTTTGTGTATTGGATTCAAAATTTACGCAAATGCGTATTTAGAATAAATTTATATTTTTGTAAAAATATTTGATATTTTGAAAAACTTGATTTTTATTCTATAACATGTGTTGATGTTAGTTTTGAAGTTAAAATTAATTTTGGGTGTTTTTGAAGTGTTTAGGGACGACCGGAAGAAATTAGGGTAAAAAACCCTAATTCCTTAAGCTCACTGAAAAGTGAGCTGAAGGAATTGAAATGATACAAAGAAAACAATATATATATATATATATATTGTGTGCGTGGTATAGTGACACGCACACTGTAGCGTGCACTATAGCCCATACTGTGCGCGCGCGGGTACGTGCTACAGTGCACGCTACACTACATATATATATATATATTGTGTTGCGTGGTATAGTGACACGCACACTGTAGCGTGCACTATAGCCCATACAGTGCGCGCGCGGGTACGCGCTACAGTGCATGCTACAATTCGCATGTCACTGTAGCGCTACAGCGCACGCTGATTTTATTTTCTCTCGTTCTGGAGCTTCCAGACTCCGATTCAGTCCCGATTTTTCCCTATACACTCGTAATGGAATATAGTATTTCATTAAATAATTCAAAATTACACCCATACCTGATATCCATGGGTTAGACCCATTTTCACTGCGCCAGGCACCGATCCGACCCTAGGGGTTCCACAACTGCGCCGACAAAATGGTATCAGTAGCAAAGGCTTAACCACACAAAACATGTTTTGAATCTATGCCATAGTAATTTTAATTTAATTATACATAAGACATATTGGATATGTATTGCATGTTTTTAAATCAAAACTTTGACCTAATTAAGTTAATGACTTGATTGTCATAAATCTCTCGTGATTAGGTGATTATTTTATTTAAGTAATAATATTAGTAATGTTGGAGAGCATTATTGGATGGTCCTTCTTGTCAATACGGAGATGAATGATTTCTTACTACTTATATCCAATATCATCGTTAGTGTGAGGGTATAAGTGCTCGAAACTTAGGTCGCACCGGTTACATACGAAGCTTATTAGTGCACATTTATAAGTATACACATAGAACACGTCTTAATCCAATATCGTCATTAGTGTGAGGATAAGAAACGGTTCAGGACCAAACCAGGAGTCACATGAAGTGATTGACCTTAGAGGTCTACCTAATGAGTTTATAAAGGCCATATCATCATTAGTGTGAGGCTGGAGTAAATATCATGGGATTCACTTCCCGTTATAAAATTGTGTTAGTTAAATTTCTATTTTTCCGTTAAGGGAGATTACAGAATTACGTAAAGTAGTGGGATAGAATTAATAGATTTAAAATTCCATAATCAATTAATGTTATTATTTAAAAATGAAAACTGTTATGCTACTACTCAAAATTTTGTCTTGTAGATGGCTGCCGCTAATCCATTGATGAAACTTTTGGATTACTATAAGCTAAAATGAGCCGAGAACTATTTCGAATGGGAAATGAACATGCACCTTATCTTGGAGTATGAAAAGTAGACTTATGTCATGATCAATCGACTGCATGTTGATATCGATCCTGACTCCACTCCAGAAGAGCGAGAAATTTTTGATAGATGGAAGGATGATAACCTAAAGGTGAAATCCTACATCTTGGGATCGATGGTTCCAGATTTGTTGAGACAGTACATTGAAGTACCAGATTCTTGGAGTATCATGCGAACACTCAAGGAGTTGTTTGAGGCAAATCAAGAGATGGAACTTTATCGAAGGTCTAAGGAATTTTTCCGTGCTGAACTCAAGGAGGGAGGAGCTGTCAGCGCTCATGTTTTGAACATGATCGACCAGATTTGATATCTGGAATGACATGGCATTGTGTTTGATGAACGGTTGGGCCATAATTTGATTCTGTCTTCTTTACCTGGTTCTTATGCTGGATTTGTATTAAATTTCCATATGCATTCGATGCAAGCCATATACGAAGAACTTTATAACATGCTACGCACGACAGAGCAAGATTTGAAGAAAGGCAACCCCACACTATATCTCCATGGTAGAGCTGGCTCTTCAAAGACTTTTGGGAAGTCAAAGAAAATAAAGATGGGAAAGAAGAAGATATCAAAGAAAAACTCCAAGAAGCGCAAAGGCGCAAAACCGAAGTAGGTCGTGATCAATATCTACAATGCAAGAAGTCTGGATACTGGAAGAAGGACTGTCCAAAGTTAAAAGGAAAAGTAGGACCCTTAGGTACACTTTGTATTTTTCCAATTATTGACGTGTCATTAGCCTTAGATGCAAATAGTGGATGGGTGTTAGACACTAGCAGTCTACTCATATTTTCAATTCCCTGCAGCAAATGAGAGTTAAAAGAAGGCTGAATAAAGGGGAGATGCAGCTTAGTGTTAGCAATGGCGAGACATTGGATGTCAAGGCCATAGGAACAGTTGTTCTAGATATCCCAAATGGATGTTTATTAGATTTGCTTGACTGTTATTATTTTCCCTCAATTATCAGACAAATAATATCACTGCCAATATTAGATAAATAAGGATATAAAATAATATTAAGGATGAAACTTTATGTTTGTATGATAAAGAAAATTTATTCAAATGTGAATATTCTTTATCAAACGGTCATTATGTTTTGGAAACATATATAGATGTCTTTAATATAGAGAAAAATACAAGTAGGAAGTATGGATTAAATAATACTGAATTGTGACATACGATATTGGGCCTCCAAGGTGCGAGACGTCTATCCAAATTAGTAAAGGATAATTTGATTGAAAATCTTACCTTAGATTCTTATCTAATATGTGAGTCATGTATCCAAGGAAAGATGACAAAGGCCCTATTTCAAGATGTTGGACAACGTGCTGGAGATTTACTGGAGCTAATACACAGCGATGTGTGTGGTCCATTAAATCATGCCGTTCATGATTGTTCTGTTAGGAGGAACGGATATGACGAGACCAGAGGAACGCGCGCGAGATCAAATCTCGAGCAATTTTTTTCGGCAATACCCTAAAAACTGTATTAAAATATTTATTTCCATAAACTTAAAATTATTCCAATGCACTAAAAATCATATATCATCATATATTAATTGTTCATGCATCATTATAATTTCAATAAGCTTAAATAAAAATTCTAAACACTTCAACAATTTTATCAACACTTAATAATATTAATCCAAGCATCAAAATATTCTCCAACAATTGTCAAATATAAACCAAGCATATAAAATCAATATATCATCAATATATAAATTTTCTATACACTTTAATGCTTAAAAATCCTCACATACATGCTTACAATTTTCCAACAATTCCATAAATAAATTTTACAACAATTCCATAAATAAATTTTACAACATTAATAACCCAACAATAAATTTATAAAATAAATTTACCTATAATGGCTTTGAGTCCTTGCTAATTTGAGAAGCTTTGCATCCAAGCCCCAAATCCACCAAGCACTTTGAATCTTTGAACTTCTTCTATCTCCACCAAATCAAGCTTCTTGAAGAACAAATCTTGGTGACCAAAAGGTAGTTTGATCACTCAAGAATGACAACAAAAATTTCCCTAAATTTTAACTCTTAAACGCTAGAAAAATTTACATTTCAAGCACACAAATTGATCATTAACTCTTAAGGATTAATTCCATGTTCTTGAAATCTAGATGGGTAATTTTTGGTGAGAAATTTGGCTTGGATTTGAGAGCAAAAATTCAATTCTTTTCTTTGTTCTTTTTCGGCAGTAAGAGAAGCAAAAGCAAAAAAATTCAATTTATTTTCATCTTCTTTTCGTTTCGGCAGTATGCAGAGAAGTAGTGATGTAAGAATTTTTGCTTTTTGTTTTTATAAATCAAAATTAAAGAAAACCAAAACCAAACCAATTAATTAAACTATGGTATATGAACATCTTTTCTCTACACCACATATTCAAAAATTTAACTTAACCAAAGTTAAATAATTCACACCAACCAAGGTAAACTAAATTACAATTAAATGATTTTAGTTACTTTAACTAAAAACTTTCAATTACATAAACTATAGTTACCTTAAATAATTAATACCTTTATTTGTATAATCTAAGTAATTAATTTTGTATATTAATTTAACAATTAAATTAATTCACTAATTAATTACTAATTTGATGTAAATCAAATTTACATCTTTTAAAAAATAAACTTATATAAACTCTTGATATAAAATTAATTAATTCATCTCATGAATTATCGGATCAAGCAATTTAATCCTAAAATCCAAAACACTTTGTCAACATTTGACGAAAGTCGCCCTAGTGCTTAACGAGTAAACTTAATATAGTGGAACTCTTTAGCCTCACGTTCGGTTATTACTTATATATATATATATATATATCATATACTTGCATACATATTCATGAAGCCATTCCCACCTACAAATCATGGTTAAAAACAACACGATACGCTGAACCATACAAGTTGATGTTAAAATGTTAATGTATAGTCCTTTCGTCATTACCGTCTCCTATTTAGTAAGGTTATAGTTTTACTATCAAAACCTTATCTACTCAATATAAAATAAATTTTCATAATTATATTCCATTAATAAATAATATATGTAAAACTTTTTTTCAATATTATTTATAATGTTAAAGAAATAATTTCTTCAACGAACTTTCGGCCGAAAGATTTCCGGAATATACTCTGAAAATTTCTGGAAACAAAATCCAACCATATGGACTGACGAATCCTCATATTAACACACACCGATCTTCGTGAGCATCGGTCTATACCTAACAGTCATCCAGAGGTCAGACCATAAAATGTTTCTGATATGTATGGTATCAGGCATAGAGTATCACTTACAAGATCACCGTGGTGTCTCAAGTCAAAGGACCACAATAACTACTCAACTCGAAAAGATAACTATTGACAGTTTTATGGAATATTTATTAGTCATCTTCTATGAGTTTGTTCGATATTCATTCCACTAATGAATATCCGCATTTCTATACGAACTTCCGCTAAGCCCATAGTCTGTTGAGACAAACCATATGTCCATTACATATCTAGACAATGCACTAGTCTTACCAATTTAATGACCGACCCATGTCAATAGATCTAGACCAGGAATAATTTATACTCGAGAGAATGCGTGATATTTCTCAACACCATTTGCAACTCTTGCAACTATATCACCATATATTGTAACTCTCGGGTCTTTACTAATTTCATATAAGGTTCCGAGTGAAACTCGAAATCTTTAACTTTTAGAGTAATCTAACACTTAGATTTACAATATATAAATAAAAGTAAGAAATTACCATACAAATAAATAAATAATCATGATAAAGAAAATATTACATTGCATAAATAATAAATATTCATACAAAAAGTGAATGGTACTCGATCACCATTTCCAGCACTGCCACTTGATCTAGTACCATTCACGATGGTATCTAATACCCATTGACTCCACGTGGTTCTTAAACAACTTGGGAGTTAAGGCTTTAGTCAGTGGGTCCTCTACATTTTCTTCAGTTCATACTTTACAAACTATAATGTCACCTCTAGCCAAAATTTCTCTAATTATGTGATACTTTCATTCCACATGCTTAGATTTCTGATGATCGCGAGGTTCCTTGGCTTCAGCTATCGCACCATTGTTGTCATAGAATAATGGAATAAGATCTACTATAGATGGGACTACTCCATGGTTCGCAACAAACTTTTTGATCCAGACAGCTTCCTTTGCGGCTTTTGAAGCATCAATGTATTCTGTCTCGCTAGTGGAATCAGCAGTCGAACACTGCTTAGTGCTCTTCCAACTAATGGCACTGCCTTTGAGAGAAAACACAAACCCAGATGTAGACTTTCTATCATCTGGATCTGATTGAAAATCTTAATCCGTGTAACCTCTCAATTGTAAGTCATTATCTCCATAAATGAGAAACTTATCCTTTGTACCCTTAAGGTATTTCAGTATATGTTTCACAGCCATCCAAAGGTCCTCACCCGGATCAGACTGATAACGACTTGAAACACTAACAGCAATGCTGATATCAGGTCTAGTACATAACATGGCATACATTATGCTACGAACAGCGGAAGCATAAGGCTGGCTAACCATTTTATCCCTTTCATCATCTGTCTTAGGAAACATTTTTTAGACAGATGAATACCATGTTTAAAAGGTATATTGACTGTCTTACGGTCAATAAAAATTGTACCTTTCTAGGATCAAATCAATATACTTGGACTGAGAGAGTCCTATCAACCTCCTCGGTCTATCTCTATAAAGCTTTATACCTAGTATATAAATGGCCTCTCCCAAATCCTTCATGGGGAAATTCTAACTTCGATAGGCTTTGACAGATTGTAACATACCTATATCATTTCTGATAATAAGTATATCATCAACATAAAGCACTAAGAAGACTACCATGATCCCACTAGCCTTTTTATAGACACATGATTCCTCTTCATTTTTAATGAAACCAGACGATCTGATCACATCGTCAAAATGAAGATTCCAACTACGGGAAGCTTGTTTAAGTCCATAAATAGACTTTTTAAGCTTACAAACCATATTGGGATCTTTGGCGAATGCGAATCCCTCGGGTTGTTCCATAGGGATATCTTCCTCAAGATTTCCATTCAAAAAAGCTGTTTTCACATTCATCTGCCAAATTTCATAATCATAATGTGCGACAATAGCTAATAAAATCCTGATTGACTTAAGCATGGCTACATGAGAAAATGTTTCCTAATAATCAATACCAGATTTCTGAGTATATACTTTTGCAACTAGTCGGGCCTTAAAGGTTTCAACCTTTCCATCGGGCCCCCGCTTCCTCTTGTAAATCCATTTACAACCGATAGGAAGAATTCCGTCGGGAAGCGGAACCAAGTCATAGACTTGATTATCATGTATTGAGGCAATCTCAGATTTCATAGCTTCCAGCCATTTCTCCGCATCGATGTCTAACATTGCCTCTCTGTAGGTCAAATGATCATTTTCTTCGATTAAGAAAACATCGAGGGCATCATCAGATGTCGTCCTGCCCCAGACATGGGGTCTCGATATCCTTTGTGACCTACGAGGTGGTTGTGTCAAAGGTATCTCATCTTCCCGAACTTCTGGTTCTATCGTCGATTCAATGTTACTTTGATTGACTTCATCAAGATCAATCATTCTATGATCAGTACTTTCTAACACAAATTATGTTTCCAAGAAAGTTGCATTTCGAGCAACGAACACATTCCGGTTCTCTGGATCATAGAACTGATATCCCATGAAATTTTTAGGATATCCAATGAATCAATACTTGTACCCTCTAGGTGCAAGTTTATCCCGCTGTGCAACTCTTACATAAGCAGGACAACCTCAAATCTTAACATACTTAAGACCCAGTTTCCTTCCAGTCCATAACTCATACGGAGTGGTCAGAATGGCTTTCGATGGAACTTTGTTCAGAAGATGAGCGGCATTGTCTAGAGAATGGCCCCACAAATATATAGGTAGATCAGTAAAACTCATCATCGATCGAACCATATCTAATAAAGTTCGATTCCTCCTCTCCAAAACACCATTGTGTTGAGGAGTGCCTGGATGAGCATACTGAGCGAGAATCTCATTCTCTTTTAAATAACTCACGAACTCACTGCTCATGTACTCACCGTCTCGATCTGAACGAAGGTATTTCAAGAGTTTTCCGGTTTGTTTCTCTACTTCAAATCGGTATTATTTGAACTTTTCAAAAGTTTCCAATTTGTGTTTCATAAGAAACACATAACCATATCGTGACAAATCATCGATAAAAGTTACAAAGTATTGAAACCGACCCATGGCAGCATGATTTATTGGACCACATACATCAGAATGCACAAGTTCCAATAAATCATTAGCACGGTGTCCAACACCACTAAATGAGGATTTGATCATTTTACCTTGAATATAATATTCACAAACTGGTAAAGGTTCTATGGTTAGATCCGATATCAAACCATCCTTAACTAGTTTGGTTAGGCGTTTTATGCCTATATGACCTAATCTTATATGCCACTGTTATGTGTTATTTACTTCATCTGATCTTTTCCTTTTAGATTTCTCTATATTAAAGACATCACGACTTTTTGTTAGAATGTAATGACCATCAACCATGAGACATGAAACAAACAAAACATTCATATTATCATATAAATTCAAAAGACCATCTTTAATATTTAAATGAAATCCTTCGCTGTCAAGTACAGAAAGTGAGATGATTTTTCGTATCATAGATAGCACAAAATAACAGTTATTAAGTTTAATATTACATTCATCAGAGAGTTTCAAAACAAAATTCCTACTGCTTCCACTTGTAGAGAATCTCAATTCCATACTCGCAGCTGGATCTCTCACGGCTTTAATCTTCTAGTTTCCCTCAGATCCTGCAACGAATTGCAAATATGAGAGGGACAAGCGGTGTCTAACACCCAAGTCGAACTAGAATCAAAAGCAAGTGTAAGGTCAATAATAGGAAAACAAATACCTGAAGGAGCTTTCTTCAAAGAATCTAAATATTTTGGACAATTGCGTTTCCAGTGTCCAATTATGCCGCATTGGAAACATTTTCCTTTTGCAACATCTGTCTTTACCTTTGGCTTAGAAACCCCTGCAGAAGCAACCTTAGGACCTATACCTGTAACTTTCTTTTTCTTTTTCTATTTCTTCCCAGCCGGCTTTTGAGAAGCCTGAGAAGGTCCAGAAGAAGAAGAACCAGTGACCATAAAAGCAGAACTATTATTATTCATGTCATCTTGAGCCGTCAGTAACATATTGTGCAACTCAGAATAGGTGGGAAGCATCTTATGCATTTTAAAGTTAACAGTAAAGTCCTTGAAAGAGTTAGGAAGAGATTCGAGAATCACACTATTCCCGAGGCGGTTGTCAATAGGAATATCCATCCTTTCGAGCTCTTCGATACAATCTATTAGCTTCATCACATGTGGGCTAATGCCAAAGATTGAAAGCAGGAATTCCGCCAGTTCGACTGTACCTTACAATGAATGAGGCAAAAATGGTGGGTATTCCTCCTGTTGGTAAAGAGACTTTAAATAAAGAACTCAGAGAGTGTTACGGCTATCTTTCCTGTTCAAATAAAGGAATCCAAGAAAGTATGAAAAAGGTCGACAGCCACCTTATGCATCTCTACCTATGGTCGATCATTGAATAGTTCCTTCATATGCAACAAAATGGATCCGGAATCAGGCATCGGCATATACTTCGTCTGTAGTCCCGACACCATAGATCCCAAGATGTATGACTGGACTTTCCGATCATCATCCTTCCATCTTTTGAACATCTCACGTTCCTCATCTGAAGTATCATTCAAAACCTTTGCGGGCATTGGGCGTTCTAGAACATATTCAAGTTGCTCCGCTTGACATAGAATTCGGAGATTCATGAGCCAAACATTATAATTAATAGCACCCTGGAGCCAATGCGTATCAAGTATACGCCAAAGCGGGTTCGAAACGGACATTCTTTCTACACAAGATAAAATAAAAATAAGCGGATAATAATATTTAAATATCATGATAAAAACACTAAATAGAGTTTGGAATTACTTTTTCTATAAAGTGCCCTATCATTGTCTTACATATTCTTTATAATCTCTATAAACAAGAATATAGAAATTTAACTCTTAAATCTCACAATGAGAAGTATATCCTTCTTGACATTTACAAAAGTCTCACGCTTTAGCAATATTGACCATTGTAAATTCGAGAGGTAGACAACTATTGTCAATTGCATCTCATGCAACTCTTACATTCGGTCCTAAATCGAATCTTATCTTCACACTTTAGCAATATTGGATAATTCAATTTTTAGATCAACTTGTCTATCGTCAAAAGTAGGATACTAATATTATCCTCACACTAAGATCTAGTGTAGAGATTTTACATGCTCAAACACATACAAGTATTTAAATGTATGCATGTACAAAAAAAAATGCATAAACATATAATCAACAATTACATGTATGCATGAGCATTTTATACAATAAAAAAAAATTGTAATGGACATGAACAATTTTTAGCATGTATCGCTCTGATACCACTTTGTTAGGAGGAACGAATATGCCGAGTCCAGAGGAACGCGCGCGGGATCAAATCCCGAGCAATTTGTTTTTCGGCAATACCCTAAAAAGTGTATTAAAATATTTATTTCCATAAACTTAAAATTATTCCAATGCACTAAAAATCATATATCATCATATATTAATTTTTCATGCATCATTATAATTTCCATAAGCTTAAATAAAAATTCTAAACACTTCAACAATTTTATCAACATTTAATAAAATTAATCCAAGCATCAAAATATTCTCCAACAATTGTCAAATATAAACCAAGCATATAAAATCAATATATCATCCATATATTAATTTTCTATACACTTTAATGCTTAAAAATCCTCACATACATGCTTACAATTTTCCAACAATTCCATAAATAAATTTTCCAACATTAATAACCCAACAATAAATTTATAAAATAAATTTACCTACAATGGCTTTGAGTCCTTACTAATTTGAGAAGCTTTGCATCCAAGCCCCAAATCCACCAAGCACTTTGAATCTTTGAACTTCTTCTATCTCCACCAAATCAAGCTTCTTGAAGAACAAATCTTGGTGACCAAAAGGTGGTTTGATCACTCAAGAATGACAACAAAAATTTCCCTAAATTTTAACTCTTAAAAGCTAGAAAAATTTACATTTCAAGTACACAAATTGATCCTTAACTCTTAAGGATTAATTCCATGTTCTTGAAAACTAGATGGGTAATTTTTGGTGAGAAATTTGGCTTGGATTTGAGAGCAAAAATTCAATTCTTTTCTTTGTTCTTTTTCGGCAGTAAGAGAAGCAAAAGCAAAAAAAATCAATTTATTTTCATCTTCTTTTGGTTTCCACAGTATGCAGAGAAGTAGTGGAGTAAGAATTTTTGCTTTTTGTTTTTATAAATCAAAATTAAAGAAAACCAAAACCAAACCAATCAATTAAACTACGGTATAGGAACATATTTTCTCTACACCACATATTCAAAAATTTAACTTAACCAAAGTTAAATAATTCACACCAACCAAGGTAAACTAAATTACAATTAAATGATTTTAGTTACTTTAACTAAAAACTTTCAATTACATAAACTATAGTTACCTTAAATAATTAATACCTTTATTTGTATAATCTAAGTAATTAATTTTGTATATTAATTTAACAATTAAATTAACTCACTAATTAATTACTAATTTTATGTAAATCAAATTTACATCTATTATACAATAAACTTATATAAACACTTGATATAAAATTAATTAATTCAACTAAATTAATTAATCTCATGAATTATCGGATCAAACAATTTAATCCTAAAATCCAAAGCACTTTGTCAACATTTGAAGAAAGTCGCCATAGTGCTCAACGAGTAAACTTAATATAGTGGAACTCTCTAGCCTCACGTTCGGTTGTTACTAATATATATCTATATATATATATATATATATATATATATATATATATATATATATATCTCATATACTTGTATACATATTCATGAAGCCCTGCCCACCTACAAATCATGGCTAAAAACAACACGACACGCTGAACCATACAAGTTGAGGCTAAAAACAACACTACAAAATTTCTCTAATTATGTGATACTTTCATTCCACATGCTTAGATTTCTGATGATCGCTAGGTTCATAGGCTTCAGCTATCGCACCATTGTTATCACAGAATAATGGAATAGGATCTACTATAGATGTGACTACTCCAAGCTCCGCAACAAACTTTTTTATCCAGACAGCTTCCTTTGCGGCTTCTGAAGCAACAATGTATTCTGCCTCGGTGATGGAATCAGCAGTCGAACCTTGCCGTTGAGAGAAAACACAAACCCAGATGTAGACTTTCTATCATTTGGATCAGATTGAAAATCTAAATCCGTGTAACCTCTCAATTGTAAGTCATTTTCTCCATAAATGAGAAACTTATCCTTTGTACCCTTAAGGTATTTCAGGATATGTTTCACAGCCATCCAATGGTCCTGACCCGGATCAGACTGATAATGACTTGTAACAATTACAGCAATGTTGATATGAGGTCTAGTACATAACATGACATACATTATGCTACCAACAGTCGAAGCATAAGGCTGGCTAACCATTTTAGCCATTTCATCATCTATCTTAGGACATATTTTCTTAGTCATATGAATACTATGTTTAAAAGGTACATTGACTGTCTTACAGTCAACAAAATTGTATCTTTCTAGGATCAAATCAATGTACTTGGACAGAGAGAGTCCTATCAACCTCTTCGCTCTATCTCTATAAAGCTTTATACCTAGTATATAAGAGGCATATCCCAAATCCTTCATGGAGAAATTCTTACTTAGATAGGCTTTGACAGATTGTAACATACCTATATCATTTCCGATAATAAGTATATCATCAACATAAAGTACTAAGAAGACTACCATGCTCCCACTAGCTTTTTATAGACACATGATTCCTCTTCGTTTTTAATGAAACCAGTCGATATTATCACATCTTCAAAACTAAAATTCCAACTACGAGAAGCTTGTTTAAGTCCATAAATAGAGTTTTTAAGCTTACATACTAGATTGGGATCTTTGGCGAATGCGAATCCCTCGGGTTGTTCCATATGGATATCTTCCTCAAGATTTCCATTCAGAAAAGTTGTTTTCACATCCATCTGCCAAATTTCATAATCATAATGTGCGGCATTAGCTAATAAAATCATGATTGACTTAAGCATGGCTACAGGAGAAAAGGTTTCCTCCTAATCAATACCAGATTTCTGAGTATATCCTTTTGCTACTAGTCGGGCCTTAAAGGTTTCAACCTTTCCATCAGATCCCTTTTTCCGCTTGTAAATCCATTTACAACCGATAGGAACAATTCCATCGGGAAGCGGAACCAAGTCCTAGACGTGATTATCATGCATTGAGGCAATCTCGGATTCATAGCTTCCGGCCATTTCTCCGCATCGATGTCTAACATCGCCTCTCTGTAGGTCAATGGATAATTTTCTTCGATTAAGAAAACATCGAGGGTATCGTCAAATGTCATCTTGTACTTGACATGGGGTCTCAATATCCTTTGTGACCTACGAGGTGGTTATGTCAAAGGTATCTCATCTTCCCGAACTTCTGGTTCTATCATCGATTCAATGTTACTTTGATTGACTTCATCAAGATCAATCATTCTATGATATGCACTTTTTAACACAAATTGTGTTTCCAAGAAAGTTGCATTTCGAGCAACGAACATATTTCGGTTCTCGGGATCATAGAACTGATATCCCATGGAATTTTTAGGATATCCAATGAATCGATACTCGTACCCTATATGTGCAAGTTTATCTCGCTGTGAAACTCTTACATAAGCATGACAACCCCAAATCTTAACATATTTAAGACTCAGTTTCCTTCCAGTCCATAACTCATACGGAGTGGTCAGAACGGCTTGCGATGGAACTTTGTTCAGAAGATGAGCAGCAGTGTCTAGAGCATGGCCCCACAAGTATATAGGTAGATCAGTAAAACTCATCATCGATTGAACCATATCTAATAAAGTTTGATTCCTCCTCTCCGAAATACCATTGTGTTGAGGAGTGCCTGGAGTAGCATACTGAGCGAGAATCTCATTCTCTTTTAAATAACTCACGAACTCACTGCCTCATGTACTCACCGCCTCGATCTGATCGAAGGTATTTCAAGAGTTTTCTGGTTTGTTTCTCTACTTCAAATCGGTATTCTTTGAACTTTTTAAAAGTTTCCGATTTGTGTTTCATAAGAAACACATAACCATATCGTGACAAATCATCGATAAAGGTTACAAAGTATTGAAACCCACCAATGTCAGCATGATTTATTGCACCACATACATCAGAATGCACAAGTTCCAATAAATCATTAGCACAGTGTCCAACACCACTAAATGAGGATTTGGTCATTTTACCTTGAATACAATATTCACAAACTCGTAAAGGTTCTATGGTTAGATACGATATCAAACCATCCTTAACTAGTTTGATTAGGCGTTTTATGCCTATATAACCTAATCTTATATGCCACATTTATGTGCTATTTACTTCATCTGATCTTTTCTTTTTAGATTTCTCTATATTAAAGACATCATGAATTTTTGTTAGAATATAATGACCATCAACCATGGGACATGAAACAAGCAAAATATTCATATTATCATATAAATTCAAAAGACTGATGAGCAGAAAATATATCAATATTTACTGCCCCTTTTACCTAATATTTTGTTTAGTTTCTCGGGTTTGATAAACGTTTTGATGTGTTTTGATGTATTTTATAGATAAATAAAGTATTGGGATTTAATGGAATCAACTCGGGGCTAAACGATGAAATCCGGAGCAAAAAAATGGCGAAAACGAAAGTTTACTATACGCATCACGAAGTGTAGTCCTAAATTCCAATTTTGCACAAGTTTCGTATTTTGGCCATAAAGTTTTCATCCGATATCCGATTGAGCTGATTCAAGTTGCATATTAAAGAGGACACAAAGATATACAACCTTAAAGATTTAAATATTTCCGAATTCGGAAATTGGGAAGGCCGAAATCGATGAACAATCAAGTATATTTTGTGTAATTACTATAGTCATTTTCAAAATATAAAATAAAATAAATAAAATATAAAAATAAAAATTGTCAAACATCCACCAAACATACTTCCATGTTTGATACCATGTTTGGTGCCATGTTTGGTGGAGCAATTGGAGGAGAAATTGGTGGAAGCCTTTAGATTTTCCTATAAATACCAAGCCATTTCATTTGTAATTCTCATGATTTCCTTAGGTTTTTTGTAAGGAATTTAAGGATTGCATATTGTTTGTATTTATTTTCAGTATTTAATTTATGCATTTTTATTTTCAGTAATAGTAGTAGTTTATTTTCTTTTATGTTTTGTAGTTAATTTTCCGCTGGGGGAAGGATGAAGTTTTTATTATTTTAGTTTAGATTAATCTCACTTAATTATAATATGGAAAATTATAATTTAACATAAAAGGTTATACCGCCTTAATGTCTGGTTTTATTTATTTGACATAATGTGACACCGCCTATATGGTCAGTCTTTATGTGACAGATGATTACCGCCTGTATGGCTGGTTTATGGACAAATAATGATACCGCCTTTATGGTCGGTCTGACTTAATTAAAATTTGACTTAATGAGGATACCGCCTATATGGCTGGTTGGTAATATCACTGATAAATTCTATATTATAGTAAGGGAGATTTCTAAATTAGAAATAGTAAATGTGGATCCCCAACCCCCATCATTTTATTTTTATTCTAGGGAAGTGATGAAACACATTATTAACATGCTTAATAATTAATTTAATTATATTATGGGTAATTCTTTAGTTTGTTTATTAAGTCTTAAACTTAATGCTTCTTGTTAACTGGCCATTAATAAGATTGATTTGGTAAACTTAAAATAAACTTGACGAAGGAATTTTAGGTAACTCTTTAATAGCCCAAGATCTTCCTTGAGGATAGGTAACTCTTTAATAGATTTCCTTACATGATAGATATATACTTGTCGGGCGGGGGTAGCCACTTTTGGAACTTGAACTTAATGAATTCAGGTAACTTGGTTAACATAGACATATGATTAATTGGGTTATTTGGGTATTTGCGTCTGACCATCGACATAGGCTTTTTCATATCTTCGTGTTCCAGGTTGGCAAACTGACTTATTACACAGATATAAGAGAATCAATTCATCTTTAGGATAATATTGTGTGGAATCACAACCCTAGATCTTTGTGTCTTTTATTTATATTTTTAGTATTTTCTTTTGTTTATTTTATTTAAGCAAATCCACATTCAACCAACCAAAAGCAATCATTCTCTTCTCCCTTAATTAGATACCTGTAAATAAATAGTATCAACAATTAATAATAACAATATGAATTAAGTCCTCGTGGGATATATATTTTTATACTACTTGAACTATACGTGTGCTTGCGTTATACGCGTGTGATTACGCGCCGGTCAAGTTTTTGGCACCGTTGCTGGGGACTTATTTATCCTTTTCTATTAGTTTTGGGGTTAGATATCTTTACTTGTATCTAATTTCCTTTTACTTATTTTTATTTTATTGTGTTTCAGGTTCTCAAACACTACATGAGACGAACCAGAAGCTTTGAACTCCGACCGCTTGACCCAGAGATTGAAAGAACCATCTGATAATTGAGAAGGGAAATGCGAGAAGGGCAAGAAGCAATTGTTAGCATGGAACCTGAACCTTTAGAAGTGGCACCACCAATTCCCATTCGAGAAAGAACCATTGCGGTGGTTGACGACCTCATTTCCTATATTGTACTTCCTCCCTTACCAGCAAATGCGTGTGACATCAAAACATGCATTCAGATGATTAAGCAGTAGTTCAGTTTGGGGGGAATGCAACTGAAGATCCTAATGCTCACATCAGCAACTTCCTGGAAGTTTATGGCACTTTTAACTACAACAGAGCATCTGAAGAAGAAATGAGATTGCGGGTTTTTCCATACTCTTTGAAAGACAGAGCAAAGGCTTGGCTACATTCACTACCAGCAGGTTCCATCACAACTTGGAATACTCTAGCCACCAAATTCCTTGCAAAGTATTTTCCACCAGCCAGAACAGTAAAACTGAGGAATGACATCACATCTTTTGTACAACTTGATTCGGAAACTCTCTACAAAGCTTGGGAAAGGTACAAAGATTTGCTCCGGAAATGTCCTCACCATGAGATTCCAAAATGGCTTCAAGTCCAAACTTTCTATAATGGACTTTCTGGATTAATGAGAACTTCAATTGATGCTGCTGCTGGAGGAGCCTTGATGGCGAAAAGAGAAGATCAGGCTTGTGACCTTATTAAAGAAATGGAAATCAATAATTCATTGTGGCCAACAGAAAGAATCATGATCCAGAGAATTGCAGGAATTTATGAAGTTGGAGCCAACACAGCAGTAAATGCCAAGCTAGATCAGCTATGCAAATTCATGGAGACTCTCACTATGCAAGCTAATATTGGATCCACAAGTTCAAAATATGGAGGAGCACCAGAACCAATTCAGCATGAAGAGACGGTGAACTATGTCAACAATTTCAACAGACAGGGGAACAATCCTTATTCCAACACTCACAACCCAAGGTGGAGGAATCATCCCATTTTTTCATGGAGCAACAATTCAGGGCAAAAGAACTATCCACCACCTGGATTCCAACAGCCGAACAAAGGCCAGGAGCAGATAAATGAACCAGGAATAGCAGAAATACTGGCTCAGTTAAAAAAATATGAAGCTATTTTTCAAAGCCAATCTGCTTCCATCAAAGCACTGGAGAATCAAATTGGACAACTGGCCAATGCTCAGAGTTACAGACCGCCAGAGAACCTTCCTAGCAACACAGAACCAAATCCAAGGAATCGAGGGAATGAGAAATGTCAAGCCATTACTTTGAAAAGTGGTACTGAAATCAACAAAGATGTTGGAATCAAGGCAACAATCGAGGAAGTTCCAAAAAAGGCAGTTCCACAAATGGAGGAAAAAGAAGCAATGGAAAAAAAACAGATCACTCCACCTCCACCTTTTCCACAGTGACTTCAGAAAAACAAACTAGACAAGCAGTTTGCTCGATTCCTAGAGGTGTTCAAAAACCTGCACATCAACATTCCATTCGCAGAAGCTTTGGAAGAAATGCCCAGCTATGTCAAATTCATGAAAGACATTCTATCACGAAAACGGAGATTGGGAGATTACGAGACAGTAGCATTGACAAAAGAATGCAGCGCTATCATTCAGAGGAAACTTCCTCCGAAGTTGAAAGATCCTGGCCGTTTCACAGTCCCATGCACCATTGGAGAACATTATATCGGTAAGGCTTTATGTGACTTAGGTGCAAGTGTTAATTTAATGTATTTTTCTATTTACAGGAAACTGCAAATTGGAGAAGCAATGCATACCTCAGTTTCTTTGCAACTTGTTGATCGGACGCTCGCATTTCCAAGAGGTGTTGTTAAATATGTGCTTGTCAAAATCGAAAAACTCATTCTCCCAGCAGAATTCATTATCCTTGACATGGAAGAAGACAAAAATGTTCATATTATCTTTGGGAGACCATTCTTGGCTACAGGTCGAACTGTGATTGATGTGCAAAAATAAGAATTAACTATGAAAGTACAGGATCAAGAAGTTACCTTTAACGTTTTCAAAGCCATGAAATTCCCGAGCGATGAAAATGAGGAAGAATGTTTCAGAATTGATGTTGTTGATAGTACCATCCAGGATATTGATACAATTCCCACGGAAAAATTTGAAGCTTGCATCACCAATATGACTGACAGCGACCTGGATGCTGAGATTCTAGAATGTATCAACTATCTTGATAAGCCATTTCGATTCAAATCAACACCACAAGTGGAGAGTTTAGAACTACGAAAGAAAGATCGAATCAAGCCTTCGATTGATTCTATAGCAGACATCTGAGGCATTAGTCCATCATTTTGCATTCACAAGATTCTAATGAATGACGAGTACAAACCCATATTGGAGTATCAACGGAGACTCAATCCAATAATGAAGGAAGTTGTGAAGAAAGAAATCATCAAATGGTTGGATGCTGGCATCATTTACCCCCTCTCAGATATCAGTTGGGTGAGTCCTATGTAGTGTGTACCAAAGAAAGGAGGAATCACTGTTGTCACAAATGAAAAGAACGAGCTGATTCCAACAAGAACAATGACTGGATGAGAGTATGCATGGACTACCGAAAGCTGAACAAAGCAACAACGAATGACCATTTTCCTGCTGTCATTCATTGACCAGATGCTAGACAGACTTGCGGGACATGAGTTCTATTTTTTTCTGGATGGATACTCAGGATACAATCAGATTGCCATCGCCCCAGAAGATCAGGAGAAGACCACATTTACATGTCCGTATGGTACTTTTGCTTTCCGCATGATGCCATTTGGATTATGTAATGCCCCTGCCACATTTCAGCGTTGCATGATGGCCATATTCGCATACATCCTAGAGCAGAGTATGGAGGTTTTCATGGATGATTTCTCTGTGTTTGGAGACTCTTTCGACCACTGCTTGCAAAATCTGGAACATGTACTACAAAGGTGTGAAGATACCAACCTGGTACTCAACTGGGAGAAATGCCACTTCATGGTGCATGAAGGCATCATTCTTGGACATCAGATCTCAGAAAAAAGGAATCGAGGTAGACAAAGCAAAGATCAAAACAATTGAAAAATTACCTCCACCAACATCAGTCAAAGGGATTCGAAGTTTTCTAGGACATGCAGGCTTTTACATGAGATTTATTAAAGACTTCTCAAAGATTGCTAAACCTCTGTGAAATCTTTTGGAGAAGGATGTGCCTTTCAACTTCACCAAAGAATGACATGAATCTTTTGAGATCTTGAAACAGAAGTTGGTTTCTGCTCCCATCAATGTAGCACCAGACTGGACCCTTCCATTTGAAGTAATGTGTGATGCTAGTGATTTTGCTGTAGGTGCAGTTTTGGGATAACGCAAAGAAAAAGTTTTCCACACCATTTACTACTCCAGCAGAACTCTGAATGAAGCTCAACTTAACTACACAACCACTGAAAATGAGTTGCTTGCAGTTGTGTTCGCTTTTGATAAATTCGCTCTTATCTGCTTGGTCCCAAAGTGGTGGTCTACACAGATCATTCAGCAATCAATTACCTGATCGCGAAGAAAGATGCCAAGCCTAGATTGATCCGTTGGATACTTCTTCTGTAAGAATTTGACGTGGAGATTCGAGACAAGAAAATGATAGAAAACCAAGTGGCAGATCATTTATCAAGACTCGAGAATGGAGAAACAGCTGGCAAAGAACTGACAATCAAAGAAACTTTTCTAGATGAACAGCTGTTTTCCATGAAACATCAAGATGTCCCTTAGTATGCTGACTATGTCAACTACATCATGTCAGGAAAATGGCCGTTGGAATGGACAACTCAGCAACGAAAGAAGTTCTTCAAGGAAGTCAAGCATTGTGTCTGGGATGAACCGTACCTATTCAAACGATATGCTGATCAATTACTGAGACGATGTGTTCCACAGGAGGAGGTCAACAGTGTCCTGCAACACTTTCATTCATCACCATATGGCGGACACTTCAGTGGGAATAAAACTGCAGCCAAAGTTCTTCAATCAGGTTTGTTCTGGCCCACTCTTTTTAATGATGCTTACTTATTTGCTCTTTATTATGACAGGTGCCAGAGAATGGGAAATATTTCGAAAAGAAATGAAGGACCTCTGTAAAATATTCTGGAAGTGGAGATATTTGATGTTTGGGGGATGTGACCCTTTGTTACATCATTCGAAAACCTGTACATACTGGTTGCAGTAGACTACTTCTCCAAATTGGTTGAAGCAATTACACTGCCATCCGATGATTCAAAAGTGGTGATCAAGTTCATTAAAAAGAATATTTTCACTCGCTTCGGAACACCTCGGGCTATTATCAGTGATGGTGGTTCACATTTCTGCAAAAGATACTTCGATGCACTCCTATCTAAATATGAAGTTACTCATAAGATTTCCATTGCTTACCATCCACAGTCAAATGGGCAGGTTGAAGTTTGAAACTGGGAGATTCAAAGAATCTTAGAGAGAACTGTTGGATCAACAAGAAAGGACTGGTCTACAAAACTGGATGATTCATTATGGGCCTACAGGACAGCTTACAAGACACTCGTTGGTATGTCCCCATATCAAATGGTGTTCAGGAAAGCATGCCATCTGCCAGTTGAGCTTGAACACAAGGCGTACTGGGCACTGAAGAAGTTAAATCTTGATCCACAAGCTGTAGGAGAGAAAAGACTTCACCAACTCAATGAATTGGAGGAATTTCACCTACAGGCTTATGAGAATGCCAAGCTGTACAAAGAAAAGACCAAAAAATGGCATGACCGAAAAATAGTGCGCATATAACTGGAACCAGGCAACAAGTGTTGTTATATGATTCAAGGTTGAAACTTTTCCCTGGAAAGCTGAAATCAAGGTGGTCCAGTCCATTTGAGATTACTCAGGTTTTACCATATGGAGCTGTTGAATTGTACAACCCCAAGTCCAACAACACATTCAAGGTTAACATCAACCGTGTCAAACACTACTGGGGAGAATCAATTGAGTGACAAAAAGAAAGTGTTACACTTTCAGATCCAACCTAACATTCGGGAAATCATGTCTAGCTGACGACATTAAATTTAGCGCTAGCTGGGAGGCAACCCATGCAATTTGTGTATATATTGTGATTTGGTGTGTTTTAATTTGGTGTGTTTAGTTTTTGTAGGTTAAGTCTTTTCAGAATGGAAGATGCTCTCGCAAATCTTCACAAGCAATTTCCCTCTCTCCCTCAAAAATCTCTGATGGAAGTCTACAAAGCTCGCTTGGAACGATTGAGGCTACTGATTATCAAAGGTATCCCTACTGACATTCGTTGGATTATTGAAGCACGGGTCCGATTGGCAGGTGAGTCTTCTGACTCTTTTATTTCACATCTGCCTGGTTTAGGAAGGAGCACATATCCTAAAAAGAGACGAGTCAAAAGAATGTGTGTTTGCTACAAATGTGCTCGTATATTTTGTAATACTCGTCGTTCTTTAGGAATGGTGTCTGATAACCGCGAAGATAATATTAATTTCATTAGGGATGGCTTGAGTAAGGAGTCTTTGGATGACATATCTAAAACTCTTGAGACGCATCCCAGTGGATGTGTGTATCACGAAATTCCCTTATTATATGCATAATTCTGTAAAGAAAGACAACAATTAAGTCTCGGGAATCTGACTCTAAAAGACTCTGTTTGCCAATTTATAAGAAAATTGGATGGGAAGCTTGTCCCTGACGTATAGACGTTAATCAAGCTGTTACTTTCTTGTAAATATTATATCTCTTTGTCTTTTCCTAATAATTGTGATTTGTTTTGTTATTTTTCTTTTATTTTCTCCGACAGGATCCAGACCTTTTGACCTTTCATGATTTATTGTACTATTTAACTAATAATTGTCACTTGGCAGGTACTAGTGCTATTATTACTAACCCTTTTCAGGTGCTATAAATTCAACTCATTATTGCACTTTTGAAGGCATCCAGATAAAAATGGAAGCTACTTCAAGAAGACGGGTTGAAAACATCTGTGTGTTTTGCGGTACTAGTGTTGGTGTTAAACCAGAATACGTAACAACGGCACATGAATTAGGTCGAGTCATTGCTGCAAGCAATATGCACTTAGTATATGGCGGTGGCAATCTTGGACTTATGGGGATCGTTTCAAAGGCCTTACAGGAAGGATGTTGGGTTTCTATTAAGTCCCAAGGATCAAATCAAGCAATGAAACATATATATGTGAATACTCGTAAAAGCATGGCGGAATCATACTTACAACGATCGGATTGCGATGCGAGGAACAACAAAAATCTTCAAGCTTTGGTTCCATGAGGCTCTCGGCTTTCTCCAATCTTTGTGCTCGAAATTCGGCCATCTCCAAGCTCCAAGCTTTTGCAAATGGTGATTCCATGCTCATGAAATTAGTTCCCTATCACCTTCGTATGTCCTCTTTTGAGTGTTAGCTCTTGGTGATTTTTTCCACAAAAATCACCATCTTCATCCTTGTAAATCTCGGCCTTGCTAAGAAAAGGAGAAAGAAGCATTTTGGCCTCAAAGCCGAGAGAGGGAGGAGGGAAAAATGGGTTTCCAAAACCGTGAGATGTTTAGAGAGAGAGAGAAGTGTGTTTAGTGATATTGGTTTTTGATTTTCCAAAAAATCAAATATAGAAATCATTTACAAATTTCCAAAAGTCAAAGGCTTTAAAGCCAACAACCACTCCCATCACTATTCACATCAAAAGTGACTAGACATCACATCACTCAAAGTGACAAGTGATTTGACGCTTGATGTGACTTGTGGGCCGCACTTGAATTCGAAATGCGAGTGCGCCCGCAAACACTCCCGGGCTCGGGTTCGCTAATTCCGAATTAACGAATTTTCCATTGCGACGAAATTAAATCTAATTTAATTAAATAACTTTGCCTAGCAGAATTACTATTCATGTCGCTAACGAATTATTTCTAAATTAACTCGTTCGCCCGAATTAAAATCTTATTTCAATTCCGCGTCGAAATCCAATTTCGTATAATATATCGAATATATTATTTTATCGATTAATTCCAAATTAATCGTTCTCTCTCTTTTAAATAATATTTTATCCCAGATAAAATATCTCCGTAATTAATCCCAGATTAATTTTCTCTCTCTTATAATTAATCCCAATTTAATAAAGTGCGAGTCATACGTCATCGGTGAATCTTCGGGAAGCGACCCATGAGATCCCCGGATATGTTGGCAGTAAATCCGGTCGTTAGAATATCCGAACATGTAAGTACCTAGTACTACGCTTTTACTGATTTACAAGACATGGTTGGCTTCTAGCAAAGCACCGTGCCTACCCAATTCTCCAGAAATATTCTTACTGGAATATGTGATCTATATCAGGCGTAGTATACGTAGTATTGCGTATTTCGATCCAACATCGGATGTCACGTGCAAGGCCTGGGGCTGGAATTGTGTCTGCCCCGTACGAAGCACATATCGGATCTCTGGTAACTAGTCTCTATAATCGGATAAACATGACCTAGTCATAATATCCCGATAGCTGCAGCATATGAGAGAACAAGTTCCGTATCCTATGTGATCATCATCTCCACTATGACTGGAGTGATACTTCCATCTCGACATCACACCCAATACACTACGATTCTCAATATACCCAGAAGAGGCGTACACAGAACCTGTTAAAGCCCTGGACGACCAAAACTAAAGTATATTGATTGTCGCAAGTATTAGCGGTGCAAGTCTCAGGTTAAGACCAAATACACCTACCCTGATTCGGACTTCCATAGACACATAGTCATACTACCAATGGAATTCCGATGGGTCTATCCAGAGCGAAGCTATTTTCTGTACCTTCGGTAAAACACAACCTCCTATTACACTTGCATGAGTATCCTATACCAAAATATATGAGAACTATCATGTTATGCTCCCACAACGCGCACAAGTGTAACACTAGTCTATTCCGCATTATCGATGTCCAATCTCGATAATACTACAACTAGGGATATTTAATGGTTAAACCTTCGTGGATTGATACTGTCTCATATCATCTCAATCCGGAACTAATCATATGGACCTTCTATCATTTATACATCTTGGTAATCTAATTACAAATGACAGAAGAGCAATTTCCTTTGTCTCATAGTTAATTTGTACAACAACACCATGATCTGTACAAATAGTGATGCTATGGGTCATAACTGTCCAACAATCTCCCACTTGGCCTATAACCAATCACTCAAGTGTCCAACTCCCGAACTATGTATGGTTCGCTCAAACTTATGCTGAGGAAATGCTTTCGTCAGCAGATTCGCATGATTATCATCTGATGCGATTTATTCGATCATCACATCGCCACGATGTATGATCCGAACGAATCAGATGAATATTCGAAGTATGTATCTCGATCTTTGATGAGACCATTAATTCTTTAGCCTGTGATGTAGCCTAGCTCAGCTGCTAACAGAACTACTCCTAATCAGATTAGGATTATTATCAATCCAGAAGGCTTCTATTGCTGCCTCAGCTGCAGCAATAATCCACTTTTGTTGTTTATTCGGTAACAGTATCTTGCTTGGAAGATTTCCAGCTCACTGTTCCGCTATTCAAACTTTATAGTACCGTTATTACGACTTATAGTCGTTATCATCGGTTAGGAAACTTGCAACAGTGAACCTAGTCACTTCAAGTTCTCATTCTCCATAGTTTAAGACATCATCCTTAGTTCCTCTAAGATACTAAAGGATGTTCTTAACATCAATCCAATGACTATCATTTGGATTGGCCCGATTGTGACTCCATATGCTCAAAGCGTATGAAACACCAGGTCACGTACATTTTTCAATGTACGAGTTCTCAGAGAGTATCAGCAACTTTAAATCTATCCCAATAGATCTTTATTCCTAGAATAAAGGTTATTTCTTAGGAAAACCGCATGGCGAGCAACAATTACATTGTTCTCATGTGAGATGTATAAGTACTATACTTTGGTTTCCCTAGGATAACCCACAATTTAGGCACTTATCCGATTTGGGTTCTAGTTTGGTATCATCCAAACTTATGCCCAGCATTCCCAATTTTTCAGGAATGAGAAAACCTAGTTTCTTTCCTGTTCATATCTAATATGAAGTCTATCTAACAGATTTTATGGAATCTTATTCAAAATAAGTTTTGCACTGTTTAAAGCTTATCCCTTAAAGGAAATGGTAGCTCAGAGCGACTCATGATTAACTTTATCAAGTCCAACAAAATTCGGTTTCTCTGTTAGGATACACCGTCAATTGACGTGTTCCGGGAGGAGCCCTCATTGAAAGAATACTATACTCTTTCAAGTATTTAAGAAAATTATTGCTTAAGTATTTTCATCATGGTCCAATCATGGTGTTTAATACTTTAGTCGATCTGTTTATCTATTTCGTATCGAAACTCTTTGAATTAATCAAAAGTTTCTGATCCGTGTTTCGAAAGAAACACATAACCATAGCGCGATGCCACATCCGTAAAGGTCACGAAACATTCATATCCACCTCTAGCCTAGCTAGACATGGGCCCACTTACGTCACTATGAACAAGGGCTAACAGATCGGTGGCACTTGCACTTTTACCAAGTAAAGGTGTTTCAGGCACTTTGCCTAATAAACTAGATTCGTAGACTTTATTTGATTGGAATCAAATCCGTCCTAGTACCCACTCTTCGAAAGTGTGGATATACGAGTCTTGTTTAATGTGTCCCAGACAACAATGCCACAAATAAGTCTCATCTGTTCAAATCAGTTTGAGCTATTTGTTTGTCATGCCATATGTATGAGATTAATTTATATTCAAAATATAAATACTGTTATTCACATCTAATGTGTTTATCTCAATATATTCTTTATAAAATGAAACACTTTAGTGTTCTAGAATATAAAGGTATATCTGTAACGGATTATACTCTGATATAGAGATAATGTTTCTAGTCAAACTAGTTATATTTTAACAGTTTCCTAATTTAAGTACACACCCAAAGGGTAGTTCCTAAACTTAGGTCTCTACGGTCAAAACAACGACTGTCGTCCCGTTTTTTATTCGCAGATCAATCTCAACTGAAGTCAGTATCCTACTTGTCGGCAGATTCTGCACATCAGTGCATATTTATGTACCACTCTCAGTATCTAAAATCCAATTTTAATACTAGTAGTGAACATGTTTATGACAAACATATTTAAAGTCGGAGCCTTGCCCGTCTTCAATTCCTTCATGTCTGCCTTGTCCATACGGCAATCACGCTTCCAGTGACCCCGTTTGCCACAATTTAGGCTGACATCTTGGGATATGTCATTTGTCTTCCCAGAAGACTATAATGACTTTGCCTTTGCACTTTTCACACTCCAGAAGCCTTTGGCCAAGCCTTGACCTTCTGGGATGTCGAAGTAAGATGCGCCTTGCGCTTCTTGCCTATTGCAAACTTTGGCTTTGTCTTCTTGAGTATAGCCATTAACTCTCCAAGAGTTTACTATTGCAATTTAGTACTTTTAAGATCTAAAGGTAGATCTATGAAGATCCTTCAATTTCATTATCATACTATAAGGATCTAATCCTTAGTTCTGATTTAGAAATTAAGGAGTCCTTATTGACAAGCATAATGGATTAAGCACTAAAGTTATCATCACATGAATCTTCCAAAGATCATGCTCTACTATTTGCTTAACTCCGGGCTTAGGCCTAAGATGTTATTTTATCAAATAAAGTAACTTCTTAGTTTTCAGGACTATCCTGATGTTTTATTCCCAATTTGAAAATTAAAGTCGTTTAAATACATTTTCTCCCAGTATTATGTTTTAAACACTAATCTTTCAATTATTTTGATTCTAATAATCCAACTATTTAATCAACGATTTTAGGTACAATTTATTATAATGATTACTATAGTCCAACTATATAATCAACTATAATTTAATTGGTTAAATTCAATTATATTGATTACTATAATCCAATTATAAAATCAACTATTAATTGAAATAGTTTGAATACAGTCCAAATGTTTTAAAACAACATTAAATATTAGTCCAACTAATAAATAATTTATTTGACGAAATTTTTGTAATGAGCGCGTATGGAAAGTAACTAAACGAATATTGCAAATTTAATACTTGCCTCCCACTATTTTTCGGCGAGCCTCTAACCCTCTGTGGAGTACTCGGGAAACCTTGTTTCCTAGTGGGCTAGGATCCCGTTAAATAACACAGAATCTTGACTTTGGCCAACAAATTGTATGATAATTAACTAGGTAGATCTCTAAGATCAATTGGATCCCATCTAATTCCTAGATCCAGTAGGTGGACATCCAAGTCCGAAACATATATCTTATATATGCCAATATATCCAATATATTTCCTAACCTTTTTCCTCTGAATCAACTAAGCCTTGGCTTTGGCACAACAAACTTAGTGATCCCAGTTAAGCGAAACCCATTGACCTTGGAAAGCTTCGTAATCAATGTCGATGGACAAGAAGTGATATTGAGTTTGGCCAACAAATCACAACTTGGACAAGACACCGATATGGAACAAAGCCTTCATGATTCAAACAAATCCTCGATGGACAAAGGTCTTGACTTTGGCCAACAAACCAATGCCAGTCTGGGATCTTGAGTAAGAATCACTCAATGGAAGAAAAAACGCTTAATATGATGTTGAGGGTTTTTCGCGTGCAATTGGCAACCAATTAATTATCTTTGTTAAGGTCTCATCATCATACACCCTTAAACATGAATTCTAAACACATAATAAGGCGCGTAAGTAAATAAATATAATAATGATATACGGATGGATATTTAAAATATTGTTCCTAGAACAAATCTCTCCATTTCCTCTCTCCCGCTAGCACAAGTATTACTTCTGCCCGATTACATAACAATTCTAAAGAAACCTCATTTACATTGAGGGGAATAGGTGAGAAGAGAAATACAAAGAGTAAGAAGGTAATAGGCTGGACACGCAGGTCCAATTAATAAATTCTATAATTATTACAACAATTTCCAAAATTGCCCTCACCCATCTAATATCCATCTGATATACATTATTCATATATCGCAACCATGTATTCACACAAGCATGTTATCAATCAATCTAATCCAATTAATTAATCTGAATAGTAATGACCATCCAATGTTCAAACAACGATTTGATTTTGCGCGAGTCAAACTCGTTTTGCGAATAAGTACTCAAAGTACGAATTATTGAATTAAATTAAACTACAACATTAAATCCAATTTAATTTGTATTTAATACTAATTCATTTATTTAATTCCAAATTAAATATTACACTTTTTAAAGTACCTTTACGACTTAGATTCCAAATCTAATCGTTACGGGTCTCAAAGCCCGATAACATCCAATGTCAATTTAATTTAAAGTCCAAGGGGCTTTTAATTAATTTCTAAGGCATGGACTTTTGGTCAATATGGGTCAAACCCAAATACCAAAGCCCATTTAAGGAATCACCCTTATTTGCCAAGAAACCAATTTAGGCCCATTAGGCCCAATTAAAATTAAAGGTCCATTTAAGTCATAATTGGACTTTATGGAAATGGTTTTGGGCCCAATTGGATCCAAGTAATTTAGCCTAAACCTAACTTGGTACAACCAAGCCCATTAAGCCCAATTACAACTTTAAAAGCCCAATTCCAAATTTGGCCCAATTAATTAACTTACAAAATTCCAAATTTCACAATTAATTAATTCAAAGTGTATAGCCATAATTAATTAACTAAATTAACATTTCCATAATACTAATTTACACAATTAATTATGCTCATTATCATGAACTAATGTCCAACACCATTGAATCAAAAATCAATCATTTTCCATGCTTCCAAGTCACGGCAATAGTAGGGTTTTTCATGTCCGATTCCGATTTCAATCCAATTGAATCCTAAATCAACATTCCCAAATGATTTCAACTCATCCAATGAATCAAAAAACAAAAATCACCATGACATTATGGTTCATTTAAGTTTCGGCCAAGCCTACTTTTTGGGCAAAAAATGATCCAATCAAATTTTCATGAAATTGATCATATCCAACTTCAATTAAACATCATTCAAGCATACTCAATCAAACAATTTCATCAAATCATGCTCAAATTGATTTTACCCAATTTTAACCCTAATCAAGTTTCATGCTCAAAATAGCTCCGATACCATTGTTGGGTTTCTATTAAGTCCCAAGGATCAAATCAAACTATGAAACATATATATGTGAATACTCGTAAAAGCATGGCGGAATCATACTTACAACGATCGGATTGCGATGCGAGGAACAACAAAAATCTTCAAGCTTTGGCTCCATGAGGCTCTCGGCTTTCTCCAATCTTTGTGCTTGAAATTCGGCCATCTCCAAGCTCTAAGCTCTAAGCTTTTGCAAATGGTGATTCCATGCTCATGAAATTAGTTCCCTATCACCTTCGTATGTCCTCTTTTGAGTGCTAGCTCTTGGTGATTTTTGCCACAAAAATCACCATCTTCATCCTTGTAAATCTCGGCCTTGCCAAGAAAAGGAGAAAGAAGAATTTTGGCCTCAAATCCGAGAGAGGGAGGAGGGGAAAATGGGTTTCCAAAACCGTGAGATGTGTAGAGAGAAAGAAGTGTGTTGAGTGATATTGGTTTTTGATTTTCCAAAAAATCAAATATAAAAATCATTTCCAAATTTCCAAAAGTCAAAGGCTTTAAAGCCAACAACCACTCCCATCACTATTCACATCAAAAGTGACTAGACATCACATCACTCAAAGTGACAAGTGATTTGACGCTTGATGCGACTTGTGGGCCGCACTTGAATTCGAAATACGAGTGTGCCCGCAAACACTCCCGGGCTCGGGTTCGCTAATTCCGAATTAACGAATTTTCCGTTGCGACGAAATTAAATCTAATTTAATTAAATAACTTTTCCTAGTAGAATTACTATCTATGTCGCTAACGAATTAATTCTAAATTAACTCGTTCGCCCGAATTAAAATCTAATTTCAATTCCGCGTCGAAATCCAATTTCGTATAATTTATCGAATATATTATTTTATCGATTAATTCCAAATTAATCGTTCTCTCTCTTTAAATAATATTTTATCCCAGATAAAATATCTCCGTAATTAATCCCAGATTAATTTTCTCTCTCTTATAATTAATCCCATATTAATAAAGTGCGAGTCATACGTCATCGGTGAATCTTCGGGAAGCGACCCATGAGATCTACGGATATGTCGGCAGTAAATCCGGTCGTCGGACTATCCAAACACGTAAGTACCTAGTACTACGCTTTTACCGATTTACAAGACATGGTTGGCTTCTAGCAAAGCATCGTGCCTACCCAATTCTCCAGAAATATTCTTACTGGAATATGTGATCTATATCAGGCGTAGTAAACGTAGTATTGCGTATTTCGATCCAGCATCAGATGTCACGTGCAAGGCCTGGGGCAGGAATTGTGTATGCCCCGTACGAAGCACATATCGGATCTCTAGTAACTAGTCTCTATAATCGGATAAACATGACCTAGTCATAATATCCCGATAGTTGCAACATATAAGAGAACAAGTTTCGTATCCTACGTGATCATCATCTCCACTATGATTGGAGTGATACTTCCATCTCGACATCACACCCAATACCCTACGATTCTCAATATACCCAGAAGAGGCGTACACAGAACCTGTTAAAGCCCTGGACGACCAAACCCAAAGTATATTGATTGTCGCAAGTATTAGCGGTGCAAGTCTCAGGTTAAGACCAAATACACCTACCCTGATTCGGACTTCCAGAGACACATAGTCATACTACCAATGGAATTCCGAGGGGTCTATCCAGAGCGAAGCTGTTTTCCATACCATCGGTAAAAACAACCTCCTATTACACTTGCATGAGTATCATATACCCAAATATATGATAACTATGCCGTTATGCTCCCACAACGCGCACAAGTGTAATACTAGTCTATTCCGCATAATCGATGTCCAATCTCGATAATACTACGACTAGTGATATTTAATGATTAAACCTTCGTGGATTGATATTGTCTCATATCATCTCAATCTGGAACTAATCATATGGACCTTCTATCATTTATACATCTTGGTAATCTAATTACAAATGACAGAAGAGCAATTTCCTTTGTCACATAGTTAATTTGTACAAAAACACCATGATCTGTACAAATAGTGATGCTATGGGTCATAACTGTCCAACAAAGGAGGCAGTCCAGTTCTTGGAATCATCCCAAAACCCTTGGCGGAGGCAAATATGATAGGTCCATCAAACGGGGAGAAACTGATCGTACAGGGAATGTCTGAGTGACTGGTGGAAATGATTAACCGTGCTGATGCTTTTATTGCTTTGCCAGGTGGCTTGGGCACATTGGAGGAAATTTTTATAGTGCTATCTTAGGCGAACTTGAACATACACCAGAAACCGATTGGGCTGTTTAACGTTGAGGGATTTTATGATTTTCTTTGTGTGTTCTTGAAGATGCCCGGAGAAATGGGTTCGTGACGAACCTATGAAAGAACTTCTCCTTACTGCCAGAACTGCCCCAGATTTAGTTGATCAAATTCTAGCCTTTGAACCACAAATTGACCATATCATTTCAAAGATAAATTGGTCCGAGAACGATCATGGTAAGAGGAGTCGGATTAATCTGGATCTTAACCTTTAACTTTTCATTTAGATGTAGAATTTCAGTTAACCAGGTACTATCTTCTAAACTCTTTTTCTACGGTTTAAGACATTGGGGACAATGTCTCATTTAGGTTTAGGGGAGGGGATTAGTTGACGAGTATTTTGTTTTTATTTTGTATGCTGTTTTTATTTTTATTCCAAAATTTTTCCAAAAATACAAACAAATTGAAAAATTTTACAAAAAATCAGAAAATATATTTATTGTTTTTGTGTTTTTAACTTGATTAATCATGTGAAATTGGTGAGAGATAGATGTGTACGGAGTTTCCACTCTTGATACGTATCTCAAACCTATTTCGGAACAAGTTAATTTTTGTTTATTTCCTTTTGAATTATTTAATTTGTGAATTCTCCATAAAACTGACTAAAATGGATCTTCATATGCTCAGTTGACAGGTATTATCAACATGCATGGTAACATACTGACATGAGAAGTAATTGACGAGTTTGTAATATCCAGTGCTCTAGTTTAATTGGAGGAAACATCTAAAAAAAAGCGATGGGATAAAAAAATGAAAAAAAAAACATCTGAGATCCGAGTTATTAAGTCTGTAAGGGTGTCTTAACACCTAGTGCCCTAAAGCCAACTGGTTTGGGTGTCACTAGCCCAAAGCTCGTTACATGGATCGAAGATGTTGCCAAAAATATATATATATATCTGAAGTCTGAGTAATTAAGTCCGTAGGGGTGTCTTAACACCTGGTGCCCTAAAGCCAACTAGTTTGGGAGTCACTGACCCAAAGCTCGCTACATAGATGGAAGATATTGTATATAAATAAAAAAAATCAATAAAAAAAATCAGAAAAATCAAAAAAAATTATTCCATTGCTTAAAAAATGTGTGAATTCTGATATAACATTAGGACAAAAATATTACTCTCTTTTTAACTACACTTGTGACTGTTGTGGGCAAAATGAGTTGATTAATATTTTTTTGGCTGTGTAAATGGAGAATGGTAAAAATAATATGAGAATTTACCTATTCGGTAATTTAAAAAGAAACAAAACAATTATTGACTTGGATAAGAAGTTTCACATGTTTAGTCACTAACTTTTTTATTCTCTTTTCTCTTATCTTTTTGCTTTTGTGCGCATTAGTTTTACTATCTTTTTACTTTTATAAGACGTTTGTGGGTATCGTCGTTGTAAACCCTCACGAGACTACAACTCGTCCACTAGGGACACCTAGGGGTTTAAAGGCTTGTTGCATATGCTAAATGCAACCGTGATCCTTACGAAAGTGGCTTAGTTTAATTTTATTTATTTTTTGTATTTTATTTTGTTGTTTTGCTCGAGGACTAGCAAAATGTTAGGTTTGGTGGTGTGATGAGCGGAAAATATATCAATATTTACCGCCCTTTTTACCTAATATTTTGTTTAGTTTCTCGGGTTTGATGAACGTTTTGATGTGTTTTGATGTATTTTGTAGATAAATAAAGTATTGGGATTTAATGGAATCAACTTGGGGCTAAACGATGAAATCCGGAGCAAAAAAAAGGCGAAAACAGAAATTTACTATACTCATCACGAAGTGCAGTCCTAAATTCCAATTTTGTGCAAGTTTCGTATTTTTGCCATAACCTTTTCATCTGATATCCGATTGAGCTGATTCAACATGAACAATAAAGAAAACACAAAGATCTACAACTTTGAAGATTTAAATATTTTCGAATTCGGAATTTTGGAAGGCCGAAATTGATGAATAATCCAGAATATTTTGTGTAATTACTATAGTCATTTTCAAAATATAAATAAAATAAATAAAATATAAAAATAAAAATTGTCAAACTTCCACCAAACATGCTTCCATGTTTGATGGCATGTTTGGTGCCATGTTTGGTTCCATGTTTGGTGCCATGTTTGATGCCATGTTTGGTGCCATGTTTGGTGGAGCAATTGGTGGAGCAATTGGTGGAGAAATTGGTGGAAGCCTTTAGATTTTCCTATAAATACCAAGCCATTTCATTTGTAATTCTCATGCTTTCCTTAGGTTTTTGTAAGGAATTTAAGGATTGCATCTTGTTTGTATTTATTTTCAGTATTTAATTTATGCATTTTTATTTTCAGTAATAGTAGTAATTTATTTTCTTTTATGTTTTGTAGTTAATTTTCCGCTGGGGGAAGGATTAAGCTTTTATTATTTTAGTTTAGATTAATCTCCCTTAATTATAATATGGAAAATTATAATTTAACATAAAAGGTTATACCGCCTTAATGGCTGGTTTTATTTATTTGACATAATGTGACACCGCCTATATGGCCGGTCTTTATGTGATAGATGATTACCGCCTGTATGGCTGGTTTATGGACAAATAATGATACCGCCTTTATGGTCGGTTGGACTTAATTAAAATCTGACTTAATGAGGATACCGCCTATATGGCTGGTTGGAAATATCACTGATAAATTCTATATTATAGTAAGGGAGATTTCTAAATTAGAAATAGTAAAGGTGGATCCCCAACCTCCATCATTTTATTTTTATTCTAGTGAAGTGATGAAACACATTATTAACATGCTTAATAATTGATTTAATTATATCATGGGTAATTCTTTAGTTTGTTTATTAAGTTTTAAGCTTAATGCTTCTTGTTAACTGGCCATTAATAAGATTGATTTGGTAAACTTAAAATAAACTTGACGAAGAAATTTTAGGTTTCAGCCTTAGACTTAATAGCCCACGATCTTCCTTGAGGATAGATAACCCTTTAATAGATTTCCTTACAGGATAGACATATACATGTCGGGTGGGGGTAGCCCTTTTGGAACTTGAACTTAATGAATTCAGGTAACTTGGTTAACATAGACATATGATTAATTGGGTTATTTGGGTATTTGCGTCTGACCATCGACAGAGGCTTTTGCATATCTTCGTATTCCAGGTTAGCAAACTGACTTATTACACATATATAAGAGAATCAATTCATCTTTAGGATAATATTGTGTGGAATCACAACCCTAGATCTTTGTGTCTTTTATTTATATTTTTAGTATTTTCTTTTGTTTATTTTATTTAAGCAAATCCACATTCAACTAACCAAAAGTAATCATTCTCTTCTCCCATAATTAGATACATGTAAATAAATAGTATCAATAATTAATAACAACAATATGAATTAACTTCGTGTGATCGATATTTTTGTACTACTTAAACGATATGTGCGCTTTCGTTATACGCGTGTGATTACGCCGGTCAAAGACCATCTTTAATATTTACATGAAATCCTTCGCTGTCAAGTACAGGAAGTGAGATGATTTGTCGTATCATAGATGGCACAAAATAACAGTTATTAAGTTTAATATTACATTCATCAGAGAGTTTCAAAAATAAAATTCCTACTACTTCTACTTGTAGAGAATCTCTATTCCCTACTCGTAGCTGGATCTCTCTCCGGCTTTAATCTTATTGTTTCCCTCAGATCCTGCAACGAATTGCAAATATGAGAGGGACAAGCGATGTCTAACACCCAAGTCGAACTAGAATTAAAAGCAAGTGTAATGTCAATAATATGAAAACAATTACCCGAGGGAGCTTTCTTCAAAGAAGCTAAATATTTTGGACAATTGCGTTTCCAGTGTCCAAGTATGCCGCATTAGAAACATTTTCCTTTTGCAACATTTGTCTTCACCTTTGGCTTAGAAACCCTTGTAGAAGAAACCTTAGGACCTTTTTCCTGCAACTTTCTTTTTCTTTTTCTGTTTCTTCCCAGTCGGCTTTTGAGAAGTCTGAGAAGGTTCAGAAGAAGAAGCACAAGTGACCATGAAAGCAGAACTATTCTTATTCATGTCATCTTGAGCCGTCAGCAACATCTTGTGCAACTCAGAATAGGTGGGAAGCATCTTATGCATGTTAAAGTTAACAGTATAGTCCTTGAAAGACTTAGGAAGATATACGAGAATCACATTATTCCCGAGGCGGTTTTCAATAGGAATATCCATCCTTTCGAGCTCTTCGATACAATCTATTAGTTTCATCACATGTGGGCTAACAGGTTTTCCCTCTGGGAGGAAAGTATGAAAAAGCTCGATAGCCACCTTATGCATCTCTACCTGTGGTCGATCACTGAATAGTTCCTTCATATGCAACAAGATGGATCCGGAATCAGGCATCGGCATATACTTCCTCTATAGTCCCAGCACCATAGATCCCAAGATGTATGACTAGACTTTCTGATCATCATCCTTCCATATTTTGAACGTCTCACGTTCCTCATCTGAAGCATCATCTGAAACCCTTGTGGGCATTGGGCGATCTAGAACATATTCAAGTTGCTCCGCTTGACAGAGAATTCAGAGATTCATGAGCCAAACATTATAATTAACAGCACCCTGGAGCCTATGTGTATCAAGTATACGCGAAAGCGGGTTCGAAACGGACATTCTGTCTACACAAGATAAAACAAAATGAAGCGGATTATAATATTTAAATATCATGATAAAAATACTAAATAGAGTATGAAATTACTTTTTCTATAAAGTGCCCTCGCATTGTCTTACATATTCTTTATAATCTCTACAAACAAGAATACATAAATTTAACTCTTAAATCTCACAATGAGAAGTAGATCCTTCTTGACATTTACAAAAGTCTCACGCTTTAGCAATATTGACCATTGTAAATTCGAGAGGTAGACAACTATTGTCAATTGCATCTCATGCAACTCTTACATTCGGTCCTAAATCGAATCTTTCCTCACACTTTAGCAATATTGGATAATTTAATTTTTAGATCAACTTGTCTATCATCAAAAGTATGATACTAATATTATCCTCACGCTTTAGCAATATTGGATAATACTTTCTCTTAAATTTGACTCATTTCATGCTTAACTGGATTAGAACAAAATATTATAACCAATCCCTCACGCTTTAGCAATATTGGGAATAATCATAATGGTTTAACTAACACCGTATAGACAAGCCGGACCATGTCATATTTTCATATAAAATTAATGACACTAAGATCTAGTGTAGATATTTTACATGCTCAAACACATACAAATATTTAAATGTATGCATGTACAAAAAAAATACCTAAACATATAATCAACAATTACATGTATGCATGGGCATTTTATACAATCAAGAAAAATTTGTAATGGACATGAACAATTATTAGCATGTATCGCTCTGATACCACTTTGTTAGGAGGAACGGATATGCAGAGTCCAGCAAATCGCGCGCGGGACCAAATCCCGAGCAAATTTTTTTCGGCAATACCCTAAAAAGTGTATTAAAATATTTATTTCCATAAACTTAAAATTATTCCAATGCACTAAAAATCATATATCATCATATATTAATTTTTCACGCATCATTATAATTTCCATAAGCTTAAATAAAAGTTCTAAACACTTCAACAATTTTATCAACACTTTATAAAATTAATCCAAGCATCAAAATATTCTCCAACAATTGTCAAATATAAACCAAGCATATAAAATCAATATATCATCCATAAATTAATTTTCTATACACTTTAATGCTTAAAAATCCTCACACACATGCTTACAATTTTCCAACAATTCCATAAATAATTTTTCCATCATCAATAACCCAACAATAAATTTATAAAATAAATTTACCTACAATGGCTTTGAGTCCTTGCCAATTTGAGAAGTTTTGCATCCAAGCCCCAAATCCACCAAGCACTTTGAATCTTTGAACTTCTTCTATCTCCACCAAATCAAGCTTCTTGAAGAACAAATCTTGGTGACCAAAAGGTGGTTTGATCACTCAAGAATGGCAACAAAAATTTCCCTAAAGTTTAACTCTTAAACGCTAGAAAATTTTACATTACAAGCACACAAATTGATGCTTAACTCTTAAGGATTAATTCCATGTTCTTGAAAACTTGATGGGTAATTTTTGGTGAGAAATTTGGCTTGGATTTGAGAGCAAAAATTCAATTCTTTTCTTTGTTCTTTTTCGGCAGTAAGAGAAGCAAAAGCAAAAAAATTCAATTAATTTTCAACTTCTTTTTGTTTCGGAACTAAACCAGGATTTATTGAGGCTGTAAAAGAAATGGGTAGAGGTATGACAGAAAGAAATATGCACTTAGTATATAGTGGTGGCAATCTTGGATTGATGGGGTGTGTTTCAAAGATCGTGCAAGAAGGTAACAGTCAAGTTTTGGGGATCATTCCAAAACCTTTGACAGAGGAAAACCTCATCGGAAAATCAAATATATAAGAATGCATTGTCTGAGGTATGTCTGAAAGAATGACTGAAATGATCAATCATGCTGATGCTTTTATTGCTTTCCCAGGTGTGCTGGGCACGTTGGAAGAAATATTCACAGTTCCGTCATGGGCGAACTTGAACATTCAACAAAAACCCATTGGACTACTTAATGTTGATGGCTTTTTCGATTTTCTTTTTGTATTTCTTGAGGATGCCAAAAGAAATAGGTTTATTTCAAAACCGGTAAAATACATCTTCTTAACTGTAAGATAATGTGATAATTTAATTGACCAACTCTTAGCTTATTAACCAAAAATCGACCCCATTTTTTCCAAGTTGAACTAGTTTGGTAAAGATCGTGGCAAGAAGCGTAGAGTGGATTTGAATCTTAATCTGTATTTTTTTTCTTTTAAATAGTTGTAGATTCAATTGTAAATTTCACACTAACCATGTGATGTCTTCTAAACTCTACTTCTTCTTTTTTAGACATTTGGGACAATGTCTCAAATTGGTTGGGGGGAGGGGATAGTTGATTAGATAATTTTTGTTTCTATGTTTCGTTGTTGTATTTTTTGTTCAAAAAAAAAATCATTTTTGTGTTGATGTTTTTTGTTCAAAAAAAGAGTTTTTTTTTTATGTTATTTTTACTTTTTTGTTATTTTGTGTTTAAAACAAAATATTTTGTGTTGATTTCCTTTTGTGTTTTTCAAAAAAAAAAAAAATACACACAAAGTAACAATAAATTTTTTACTAACCATATGGAATTGTTGTTCAGAGGTGGCTGTGTAAGAAGTTTTCGCTACTGAGACGCATCTTAAAATAATTCGTAACAAGTTATTTTTGTTCATTTCTTTTTGAATCATTTAAATTTGTTAATTCTCCATAATATTGATTGAATTTGATCTTCATATGCTCATCTAACAGGTATTATCAACATACACAGTAACATATAAACATGAGTTGTAAGTGAAAATTTTGTAATATTCAGTTCTCTAGATTGTTGGAGGTAGCACCTAAAGGCAGTGCAATTAGTGTTTTTATTCAAAAAAAAAAAAACCTAACCATGCTCTTACTTAGTAACCGGAAATCTTGCCTCTCTAAACAGTGATTGTTCGCATAAAATAATAGAGCTTGAGTTTGTAAAAAAAAGGTGTGTGAATAAGTTCGATTTCGTAGCCACTCTAACTCGAGTAATTAAGTGCGTATGGGTGTTTTAACATTTTATGCCCTAAGGCCAACTGGTCTGGGAGTCACTAGTCCAAAGCTCGTTACATGGGTTAAAGAAAAAGCTTAAGGAAATCAGACACTTTTACTTTTTAACATCTTAAATCTGAGCAATTAAGTCCATTGGGGTGTCTTAACACATGCTGCCCTAAAGTCAACTGGTTTGAGAGTCATTGGCCCAAAGCTCGCTACAAGGATTGAAGATGTATTATTTATTTTTTAAAAAAATATATTTATAAATAAATTTTCATTGCCAAAAAGGTGTGAAATATGATATAACTCTAGGAAAAAAATACTCCATTTTCAATAAGAACTGCGATTATTGTGGGCATAGTGAATTGATTGATACTTTCTCTTATGGGTGTATGGTAGAAGAGTAAAAATTATAAAAGAATTTGCTATTTGATTATTTAGAAAGAAAGAAAACAATTACTAACTTGGATAATAGTTTTTTTTTTAAGTTTTCGCTTAAATTACTAGGGACCACTAATAAGCTGGTTGGGGGGGTGTGATGAACACTAAAAAGTGTACATTTATTAAAAGGAAAATTAATCATTTTACACTTGTAGTTTCATTAATTCCCTTAATTTATAGGTAAAATAATACTTTGGATGCTTAACTAGAAAAATGGACTTAACATTTGGATTCTGGATACCAGAAACTTGAAAGGGCGTTCTAATGTGGTACAATTTTGAAAATTCCAACTTGGCGCAATTTTTGTATTTTGGCCATAACCTTTTACTCCAATATTGGAGTAAGGTGATTTCAGTTCCAGATGAAATAAGACTCAAAGATCTACGACTTTGAAGTTCACAAGATTTTCTAATTCTGAGATTTTCAAGGCCGAAATTGGTAAAAAATACAAAGTGTGTTATTTGTAATTATTAAAGTCATTATAAAAAAAATAAAAAAATGGAAAATGACAATTTACAATTGTCAAACTTCCACCAAACATGCTTGCATGTATGGTGGAGAAAATGGTGGAGAAAGCTTGCAAAATTTCTATAAATAGAGGTATTATGTACCTCATTTTCCTCAGTCAGATTTCCATAGTTTTCTCTGAAAATTTCTAGATTTCTAGCTCTTGTGTATTTTATTTTTTTAAAAGTTTTTTATAATTTCTTTTTCTTTCAGTAATAAAATTATGTGTGTTTTCATTCAAATTATGAGTAGCTAATTTCTTTTTACTGGGTAAATTGTGAAGCTTTTAATATGAAAATATATATTAATCTCACTTATATTATAATATATAAATTGTAATATAATGATTAATACATAATTTAAATCTGGATTAATTATTGACAAACTCGATACCACCTATGTGACTGGTTTTATTTATTTGGCATAATTGGGTTCCTAACTGGACTTATTATAGACAAAAGTTATCACCGTCTTTATTGCTGGTTTTATTTGTTTTGGCATAATTAATTCCTGAAATAAATTAATAGTGTAATAATGATAATTTATATATTATAACAAGTGATATTTCTAAATTTAATATTAAAAGTGGATCCCCTAACCTTAGTATTTTATTTTATTATTGCAATCCAATTTAAAATTTTCCAATCATTTCAAAAAATCCAGTCTTTTCATTTTCATTTAAATTATTTTTTTATCCTATTAAATCTATTCCATGTGGATCGATCTCGGACTTACCGGGTTATTTTATTACTTCGACTCTCTTATACTTAGGAGTAAAGAACCACTTTTTGAGCGTTTCTCCTTCGATTAGATCAATGTGGTGGATTTATCAAAAACAAATTCATAAGTTATTTAAGGGATAATTGAATTCTCGCCTGATATAGCCCACCAGGAACTCCTAAACACAATGGTGTCTAAGCGGAGAAATCATACTTTATTGGATATGGTGTGATCTATGTAAGCTATACAGATATTTCATACTACCTTTAGGGTTATACTTTACTTAACTGCTGTCATATACTTAATAGAGTTCCATCGAAAGCTGTTTCTACAACCTCACATTACATACGGTTCGGTAGAAATCAAAGTCTTAGATATTTAAAGATTTGGGGTTGTCCTGCATACATCAGAGTTGCGCAGCGGGATAAAATAGCACATATTGGGTATAAATATAGGTTCGTTGGATATCCTGAAAATTCTTTGGGATATCAATTCTATGATTCTGAGTAACGAAATATATTTGTTGTTCCCTTTACCACTTTTCTTTAAAATGAATTTTTTGAGAGAAAATGAGAATTATAGACAGATTGAACTTGATGAGTTTGATCCCAACAATAAGGAACATGAGATGGAACATGAGATCCAACTAGGTGGATGATCTACAACACATATTCTACATAAGTCAAATAGAATATCAAGACCGCTTGAGAGATTATTTTTAACAACTGATGTGAGTTTTGATGTTCTCATCTTAGAGGAAACAAGATTCGACTACGTATAAATAGACGATATTGAATATCGATTCGGGAAAATGGCAGGAAGACATGAAGTCTGAGATGAATTCTATGCATAACAATCAAGTCTAGGACTTAGTTGAACTTCTTGAATGAGTTAAATCTATTAGTTGTAAATGAGTTTACAAAAGGAAGCGATGGCCCAATAAAAAGGTGGAAACCTTTAAGGTCCGACTGGTAGCAAAATGTTACATTTAACGTCCTAGGATTGACTATGAGGATTCTTTTAGCCTTTGTTGCATAGCATGACTATGAGACATGTCAGATTGATGTGAAAACTATTTTCCTAAATGGATTCCTCTAGGAGGATATCTATATAGAACAACCAAAAGGTTTCGTATATAGTGAGACTTCAAACTAAGTTTGTAAGCTCCAGAAGTCTATTTATGGACTTAAACAGGCATCCCAAAGCTGGAATCGTCATTCTGATGAGATAATTAGATTAATTGGATTCATCAAAAACGATATAGAACCGTGTGTTTATAAGAAAATGAGTGGGAGCATGATAGTATTCCTTATTTTGTAGATGACATTCTTATCATTGGAATGATATAGATTGATGCAAAGTATGAAAGCCTACCTTTGCAAGAACATCTCCATGAAAGACATGGGTGAAGCTTCCTATATACTACGTATCAGACTTTAACGGGATAGAGTTAGAAAGCTTGTAGGGTTGTCTCAATCGACGTATATAGAAAAGATGTTAGAAAGGTACGATTTTACCAACTGCAAGGCAGTAAATATACCTTTCCGATATGCCATACATCTTTCGAAGAAAATGAAACCTCAGACTGAGGAAGAGAGAGTTAGAACTTCTAACTTGCCATATTCTTCTTGTATTAGGAAGCATTATATATGTTATGTTATGTACAAGACCTGACATCATTTTCAGCATTAGTGTGACTAGCCGATATCAATATGATCCAAGTAATGATCATTGGACAGTCGTGAAATATATCCTGAAATATCTTAAGGGTACTGAGGATAAGTTTCAAATATATAGAGAAGATGAGCTACAACTTAATGGTTATACAGACACCAACTTCCAGGGAGATCTAGATAGTTGATAGTCAACATCCATATACATATTTAGCCTTAATAGTGGTGCAATTAGTTGGTGATGTTAATAGCAATGCTCAACAGCTGATTCCACTACTGAGGCGAAATTTATAGCTGTTTTAGAAGCTACTAAAGAAGTTGTTTAGATTAGAAATTTTATCATAGAACTTAGCATTGTGCCCAGTATTGAAGATTCGATCCCAGTCTACTATGATAATAATGAGCCGAGAGTGCATTCCAAGTCTAAACACGTGAATATGATATAACACGTGATTAGAGAGATTATTGAACGAAAAGACATAGCGGTCTTGAAGGTTCAAAGACTATACAATATAGTAGACCCGTTGACTAAGACCTTACCTCCTAAGTTATTCGATAAACATATAGAGGAGATGAGACTATGGTACCATCCGGATTGGCACTAAGCAAGTGGTAGTTTGTTAGAGTTGGTGCTTGGAGGGTCAATCCGAAAAATGTATCGTACATTATATTTTATTATTTATTAATAAAATAACTATATTTTTATTTCAAACCTTATTAATGGTAATGTCATTATGCATATTAGATGGTGATATATGATGAGAATGGCATCGACCTTAGAATAGTCATGTAGTAATACTAGACACTGGATGGTCCGACATTAGGATAGTATTACTATTATAAACTATTCTTAAAGTAAATATTCATAATCGATGGTTTTGGAATATAGTCGAATTTCTATAACCGAGAAGACAAGCACATGTCGTATATTGAAATTAGAGCTCCAATGGTTTAACCTAATCTACTATGAGCGTATGAAGCTCATATAGACATGTGGGTATTCATTGGAGGGAATACCAAATGACTCATAGGTGATTCCTAATAGTTGGAAGTGCACACCACCGTCAATAAGAATCTCATCGAGTCGAGTAGCATATGTGATCCTTTGACTATAGGATAACATTAATTTTATGTGAGATCCTCCACACTTCGATGCCATGTATGTTAGAAAACTTCATGGTATTGCCTCTAGATATTTGTTGGGTGTGGATCTATACACTTGTTAATCAAGTGCATATCAAGATAAGATCCGTTGGCCCGTATGTGTACCATAAGAGGTTTAGGTTCTATGTGAGTAAGTCAAGATTCTTAAGACTTTGGCGCTAAAGCCGATCACATAGAGTGTATCACTTTTATCATAAATGGTTTCTGATTAAATTATAAAGAATCATGGACATGTCGACATGAGATGTGCACATTGGAAGCTTGACTGTGTATTCTATGTTTCCTAAGTACAACTCGAATAGCCTACGACAGAAGGATTGCTAAACATATTAGCATTACGCTTTCATTTTACATTTCATGTTCCATATCATATTTATGTCATATTTTCATCCTTGCAATACATGTTATATTTTCATTAATGTCATGTTATATTTTCACGTTTATAATTCATGGCATAGGTTTTCAGTTAATGTATTCTTTTCATTCATGTCATTTTCATATCATTCATGTATCATGCGTGTTAGTTTTTCGATTATGTCATTCAGTTTTCATGTCACGATTTTTTTAATCATGTTTACGCATGTTCAATTTATGTTTCCATGATTCACCTTCACAGAGTACATTTCATGTTTAAGTTTTCAGCTTGTGTTTTCAAGTACGTTTCACGTTTATGTTTTAGAACACGTTTTCATGATTATGTTCTTATTTATTGTATAAAATATTTTCAAACTACCAGTGTTGAGCAGTCCCCTCATGTTTAGAGAACCTGGGATCGTTTGCCTCTTGGGCACTGATCACCTCATAGGTTTTCTACGTTCATGTGCATGTTCCCTTATTTACATTATGCCAGGTCCTGCTAAGTAGGTTTCACGCCCTAGGTTTCGACACTATTGTAGGTTTTTCATGTTTCAAAACATGTGCAAGCGTACACAGGGGCGACGGTCCAATCCCGAAATGTATGGAAATGCGGGGGAGATTGCAAGATTCAGTTTTCAGATCATGTGCATGTTTTACATATTTCTAGATTCTTTTCCATGCTTACATGTTTAATTATGTTTTAAGAATTATGCTTTCATATTACAACAGGTCATAGCTTCAGTCATACATGTCACGTTCAGTTATCCATGACAAGTCCATGTAGTTTCACGATAAGTTAGGTAGGTTTAGATTATGTTAGCATGTCATATTTTTCGTTGTCAGTTTTCTGCTCATGTAGTCCAGGTCATGATTACGCATGTGTAGGTCATGTCTTCAATCATTAATGTAGTTCATATCGCCATTTTTAGATTTCAGTTTCATGTTCAGTCACATCATCACGTTCTTAGGTTTTAGGTCACAAATCATTTGACAGTATTTTATATCATGATTTAGCATTCAGATAAGTTATAATTTTGCTACTCGTGCTATACATTTAACCTCTAATCATGTTTTAGTTTCAGGTTTTAGCTATGTCACAGGTTTTGAATTGTAAAATGGTCTCTAACATATTGACGCATATGGTTCAGAATGCAGGTTTGGCATAAAACTTTCTAGTTGTATATATGTATAAAAAAAATCCACTTTCATGTTCACTTACATTTAGCTTTTTTCACTTACTTACTAAGTCGTTGCATGACTTATGTTTTTCAATTTTATTTTTTACAGGCATATCATTTATGTATACTGAGGACGTGCTTGGGGATGTTGGACATCAACTACTATATTTTTTAGGGTAAACATTAGGGTTCACACATACAATAAATATATAGTATACGAAATTGAAATTCAATGGTGATGTAATATGAGATTATAATAATTTATATGGAGAACTATGGGTTTTGATGCTTGATTACAGCAGGCTTACTATATACACATAAATTGATAGCATTCATGTATAGTGTGAATCTCAAGTCAGGTTTGATATAAATGACTCACGAAATTTATAAATAGCCATCTAGTATGCTAAAATAAGCGTAAGTAAGTAGGTAGTTCGTGGAAAGTTAAACATGTATAAGACAGGCATAGCCAGTTAGTGTTTGTCATGTCATTAGGCTCAGGGAGATGACTCGCTGTCTCATGTCAGTCTCGTCCTAGGAACCAGGGACGTGAGATTCTGTCATTCATCGTTCCATCTTTAATTATTTATACGATATCTCAAGCGTTACCTCTTTCTCAGGCCCTACTTTTTCTTTAATATCTTTACTTCTAAAAGTGATGAGACACTCGTTCGAACTTGGCGCAGATTCTTGTGCGGTCGCGAGTTGCCTTATGACTTTTTACTGGGGTCCAACGGCAAGTCGGGGCCGAAGTCTACTCCTTAAATTTTATCGCCCGACAATTGGGCTTAATCCAAGCCTAGCCCCTTTACATAGAGCGGTTCAAAGTCCCAACACTTCCTAAGGTAGAGCAATGCCTATCGGAGTCAATGACTTTGATGTGTTATTTTTCTTTTGAAACCTTTGCCCATTGTACATTAGTTCACCATATCTTTGATGATTTTTAGCCGACAGTTCGTACCAGAATTTTCTCCTATCCTCCAGCCATCATATATAGCAATCTTTTTTTGGATCCCATATAACTGTGATCTATACCCACTTATTCATACTTTCTTGGCTTATTATTGTATTAGGTTTCGTGTCATTTTACGTGTTTCGTAGTTTGTTTTATGTTTTATTGATATGAAGCATTAGAGCATGGATTTTAGGGAAAATGGATGTGTTTTGGAAGCTTAAATATGCAAAGGAAGCATGCAAGAAATGAAAAATATGCAAAAATACTCATCCTAGTAGAGGAGCTAGCATCGCGACGCCACCAGCCATGAAGAACACCATAGATATCCAAAAGAGTTGGCGTCGCGATGCCCCATACATTTTTCAGAGTAAGGAATCTGTTTTCTACAAGCAGAAAGACTCTCCAAACTTTCCTATAAATACATAAGGGCATATAAAACCCTCAAGGAGATAATTAGACACAACAAGAGAGCTCTAAACACATAATTTATAAAGATCCAATGATGGAGTTGAAGAGCAACAAGAGGAGATGAAGATGGTGACGTCCAAAGACAAAGGGATTCGATTCAGGTTTTATCTTCTAGTTTCTTTCTTTAAACTCTAATGATGTTCAATATATTCTTGACTATGTTCCCATTGTTCTTTTATTTAGTCATGAACTAATTCTCTTATTCTAGAGAATCATGTAGCCTATGCTTGAACCTATGTGTTTGATTGCCATTTAACTAATATGAGGTTTTAATTCATTCTTTTAAAATATTTTCTTGTGTTTCATGTTTCTAGTTTGTTGGCCACAAATTAGATGATTCTATGTTTAGAATCTATCCCTCATGAGAAGAGATTTTGAATAGGATCTAGAAAATATAACCTAGAAATTTTATAGAGTTAGCGAGACCTATAAATCCTTTAAAGTCGCTAATAAATAATGATAGAGTGTAATGAATTATTAATTACTTGAATTTTATAGAGATATTAATGTCAGTAATTAATAATATTTTCACTCGGCACTCAGGAGAGGGAGTAGAATAATTTAGGATTTTTGGCTTATGAACTAAGAAATTGAGTAATAATTGATTGGCATAACAAATACATAAAGGATAGTTAGGTGAAATCATACTAGAATTTATCTCATTCTGGTCTTCCTTAATTAAACGTTTTGACTTATTGCTTATTTAGTTTTTAATTTTAATTTAGTTTAATTTAAAAAAAATTTCTAGATAAAGTTAAGTTTAGTAATTATAGAACTTAGTGTAAATTTGTTTCCAATCCCTCTGGATTCGACACTCTTAATTATCTTTTACAAAAACTTAACAGCGTATACTTGTTGTACGATAATTTGGCAACAAGTTTTTGGCGCCTTTGCTGTGGATTGTTCAATCTTATTCACATAGATACTATTACCAAGTAACCTTAATTTTAATTTAGTTTTTTATTTTAATTTTATTTTATTACTTTTTCTTTCTTTATGTGCTTCATTGAATGCGAAGATCCACAAGTCTCAAATCGCTCATGTTTGATTCTGAAATAGAAGGAACATCAAGGAGCCTAAGGAAAGAAAAAAGGATTGAAAAAGAAAAATAACAGCTAAAGACAGAGAGAACAACCCACTTCAGGTGGTAATCCGAGATCACTTTAAGGCGATCATTGATGATAAATATTTTGGAATTGAGCTTGCACTGATCAACATGGTGCAACAGAACCAGTTTGGGGGTTTAGTTGTAGAGGAACCCAATATTCACTTAGGAATATTCTTGGAGATAACATATACCATTAAGATGAATGGCATGACTACAGTGACCATCAGAATATGCTTGTTCACATTCTCTTTAAAATACAAAGTGATGGGTTGGCTACAATCTATACCGATGGGAAGCATCATGACATATGAGGATATGGCCACATGATTTCATGAGAAGTTCTTTCCACCCGCTAAATCAGCCTAAATAAGAACAGATTAACACCTTTAAGTAGTTGGAGACCGAGAACCTGTATGAAGCATAGAGCACTTTAAGGATCTACTTAGGAGGTGCCCAAAACACAATTATGAAGATAGGGTCCAGATTCAACTATTTGATAATGGGTTGAATGGTACAAACATGAATATGGTTGATGCAGTTGCTCGAGGAACTCTGTCAAGAAAATTGCTGAAGATGCTTACGCTCTGTTGGAGGAAATGGTCGTTAACAATTTCTAACGGCCAAATGAACGCTCGACGATGACTAAGGTGGCTGGTATACACGAGGTGGATCCTATTATTGCACTTACAACTCAAATGTCATTATTCACGACTCATATAGCAACATTGACTAATCAAATAGCTTAACCATCTATTGAAGCTGCTGCTGCTAAAAGAATAATCTTACCAGACAGAGGAGCAAGTTTTGAGCAAGCCCACTATATGAACAATCAGAACTTCAACAACTATAGAGGTAATCATATGCCTAATTATTATCATCCGAACATGTCTTATGTGAACAAGTAAAATGCCTTGCAATCTCCTCATAGCCTCAACAATCAAAGGGCTGAGTAGAAACCATCATTAGAAGACATTATGAGCACGTTTTTTGTAACATCCCGGGTAGAGGCTCGTCCCTGCCAGTTGCTCCGTAATTTCCCATACGCGACCACCCTAGAAAAAACCACCCTCGGGATAACCCCTAGCAGATGACGAATATAGCTAGCTCTAGAGGTGGTCGGTGGTTCGGTTCGGTTCCAGTTCCATACTAAATGTGGAATCTGAATCGGAACCGAATCGTTCTGTTCCGGTTCCGGTTCCAGTCGGTTTTTTTTTTGAAATAAAAAATTGAAATGAATAAAATAATATAATTTTAAATTATAAATTATAAATTTGAATTTATATAATAAACTTACATTACATAATAATTACATTAAATTACAAATAAAATTCTTATCTAAAAAAAAAAATTAAAGAGCTTGAACTAAAATTTTTAAAAACTTGAGTTGCCTACGTATCCTCCAGTGGTGAGAGGAATCAAAGCTCACATAGTTCCATTACATTTAAAAGATATTTCCCCCATTGTAATTTTACAATTATTTAATTATCAATCATCATCTGTGGTTGTTGATCCTTCAGCTCCGCTTGCACTTGTAGATGAATTATCGAACAAGTCTTCACATTCATCAGGGGCATCTTGTTGTTTCCTAAGATCAGCTCGGGTCCAATAATCCACATATGATGTTGCTTCTAGAGTGATTGGATGTAATGACGACCGTCTGACTTCCAATATATTGCCTCCAATGCTAAAGGCTTGCTCAACCGCAACGGTGGAAACAGGTGCTGCCAATATCTCTTTAGCAATAATTGATAATACATGATATATATTTTGATGTCGGTTGCAAATTTTTACTAACTAAACATTCAGTTGAAAACATAAAATTTGTAGATAAATAATTATCTAATTCTGGGTTATTAGTCGTGTTATCCCTGCCCCCAGCCCAACGGCTACTAGCCGTTGGGCTGGTTGGATAACACCCAACGGCTAGTAGCCATTAGGTTGGAACCCTAGGGTTCCAACGGTTCCAACATGAATCCGATTCCAGCGGTTCCAACTGGTTTGGTTAGGGTAAGAACCCTACTGAACCGGTGAGGTTCTGTTTTGGTTTCGGAACCGGAACCAGAATCGGTTGGAACCGAAACCATCTGGTTCCAACCGATTCGGTTCCGGTTCCGAACCGGAACCTTGGCCGGGTCTAGCTAGCTCGAACAGTAGGAGTGTACAGGCTACATTCAAACTCAAGTAGTGACCTTCGCATGGAATGCTAGTCATGTAGGCAAAATCCGTCGCGGTGATAGTCATCTCGCCAACGAGAAGATGAAAGGTATGGTGTATCCATCCACCTCTACGTCAAAGCCTGTAGCCGCATTTTATCATGTTTCATAGCCCGAGTAGGGATACATAGGATAAATGGCTCAAACTCTATCATAGTTATTCCAGCCTTTACTATTGGGGAGATATCATTGTACTATTTTCGGACACTGGCGGGGTGATGAACACTAAAAAATGCACATTTATTAAAAGAAAAATTAATCATTTTACACTTGCAGTTTCATTAATCCCCTTAATTTAGCACATTTGTGAAATAATAATTAAATTTATATTTTTATTTTTATATTTTGATTTTTTATTTCTTATGTAGATGAGATAATACTTTGGATTTTGAAGCCTAGAAACTTAAAAAGGCGTTCTAACACTGTACAATTTCAGAAAAATTCCAGCACTGTGCAATTTCTGTATTATGGACATAACTGTTTACTCCGATATCGGATTGAGGCGATTCTAGTTCTAAATGAAAGAAGACTCAAATATCTACAATTTTGTTGTTTATAAGATTTTCTAATTCTGAAATTTGCAATGCCGAAACTGATAAAATATCCAAAGTATATTATATGTAATTATTAAAAACACAAACAAATAATAAAAGATAAAAAAAAAAAAAATTACCTCCTGACCGGCGTAATCACACGCGTATAACACAAGCGCATGTATCGTTCAGGTATTATAAAAAGTATCGATCCCATGAGGACTTAATAAATAAGCTATTAATTTATGAAGCCAAATTTTTACAAGTATATAATGGAATGATTGTTTAATTGGATGGTGACTTTAAACTTAAAACAAGTAAATAAAATTATGCGAAAGTAAATTGATGAAAATTCAAGATTATTAAACTATCCATAGTTGTGAATCTTTCCAATATCTTTTAAAGATGAAGTGGTTATTTCATGTTTGTGTAATATAATGCTTTACTAACCTGGAACATGAAATTATGCAAAAGCCTATGTCGATGGTCAGATGCAAATATCCAGTGTAACCTAATTAATCATATGTCTATGTCAACCAAGTTACCTGAATTCATTAAGATTAAGTTCCAATTGTGGCTACCCCCGCCCGACAGGTATATGTCTATCATGTAAGGAAATCTATTAAAGGGTTATCTTTCCTCAAGGAAGATCTTGGGCTATTAAGTCTAAGGCTGAAACCTAAAATTCCTTTGTAAAGTTTATTTTAAGTTTACCAGATCAATCTTATTAATGGCTAGTTAACAAGAAGCATTAAGCTTAAGACTTCATAAATAAACCTTTATATTACCCAAACTATAAAATAACCCCTTATAAATCGGTGATATTGGAATTCATCACATCCCCGGAAAACAGACTTAGTTACGACAATATCTAAGGCTAAAAAAGCTTAAATAAAATAAAAGACATAAAGTAATTAATGCTGGAAGTAAATTTAAAAATGGAAAAGTACAATAAAAGAAAATGTTGGTGTATTGTGTCTCCAATTTGTAGTTTCCTGTAAATCGAAAAAGGCATCAAATTAACACTTGCACCTAAATCACATAAAGCTTTACCGATGTAATGTTCTCCAATGGTGCAAAGAGACAGTGAAACTACCAGGATCTTTCAACTATTAGGGAAGTTTCCTCTGAATGATGGCGATGGACTCTTCTGTCAATGATAATGTCTCGTAATCTCCCAATCTCCATTTTCGTGAAAGAATATCTTTCATGAATTTGACATAGCTGGGCATTTCTTCCAAAGCTTCTACAAATGGAATGTTGATATGCAGATTTTTGAACACCTCAAGGAATCGAGCAAACTGCTTGTCCAGTTTACTTTTCTGGAGTCGCTGTGGAAAAGATGGAGGTGGAGATTCTTTCTTGATCTTTTTCCCTTACTTCTTTATCCTCCATCTGTGGAAATGCATCTTTTAGAACTTCCTCAATGAATGCCTTGATTTCAACATCTTTGTTGATTTCAGTACCGCTTTTCAAGGTAATGGCTTGACATTGCTCCTTCCCTTGGTTTCTTGGATTTAGTTCTGTGTTGCTAGGAAGGTTACTTGGCGGTTTGTAACTCTGAGCATTGGCCAGTTGTCCAATTTGATTTTCCAGTGTTGTAATAGATGCAGATTGGCTTTGAAACATAGCATCATATTTTTTTAACTGAGCTAGCACTTCTGCTATTCCTAATTATTTTTCACGCTCATGGCCTTTATTTTGTTGTTGAAATCCAGGGGGTGGATAGTTCTTTTGCCCTGAATTGTTACTCCATGCAAAATTGGGATGATTCATCCATCTTAGGTTGTAGATGTTGGAATATGGATTGTTCCCCTTTCTGTTGAAATTGTTGACATAATTCACCGTCTCTTCATGTTGGTTTGTCTCTGGTGCTCCTCCATATGGTGAACTTATGGATTCAGTATTGCCTTGCATGCTAAGAATTTCCATGAATTTGCATATCTAATCCAACTTGGCATTTACTGCTGTGTTGGCTCCAACTTCATAATTCCTTTGATTCTTTGGATCATGCTCCTTTCTGTTGGCCACAATGAATTGTTGTTGGCGATTTCTTCAATTAAATCCCAGGCCTGATGTGGGAACACAGGATCTGGGGCGACACATGCTGTTCCAGGCTCAGGGGCCTAGTTGGGAGTACGGAGTAGCCACGGGGGACTAAACCGGAGAATAAGGGAGTCGCCACCCGGTGTGAATCGGGACAAAGATTTAAGGCCGCACTCACCCCTCGCAAGGGAAGACCTCAAACCATTGGGTTCGGAATGGTCCCTTACTTATGCCACTTGTAATGTAAAGATTTATACAATAATCCAACCAAGCCTATGACATATATTTCCAAGTGTACCACAATCTTAAGTTCACATGCTTAAAAGTAAAGTTTACATCTAACATGCATGAAATCAAGTCCTATTGCTGAGTTCACATGCTTAAAGGTAGGCTTTTGCAACAACAAGCACATAACATCACAAGAATTCAATCATTTATGTAAACATAAACACAAATAGTCATGGTAATTTGCATGTAATATAAAGGAAATCAAAATGACGACAAATAATGTTATAGGCGCACTATGTAAAGAAGCATATAAAATATGGTCAAAATAACCGCATGATAAACAAAATCAATACAAACACATAACTTGAGAAGATGAAGAAAGAAAGTATGCCAAAGATGAACAATCAAAGATGCAATTTTACATAAAGATGAACATGCCATAATGATGCCAAAGAATGCAACTACCATGAGTGAAAGAAAGGGATACCGAGAAGAGAGAAATGCAACATGCGTCTATATCCATATAATTACTACCAATTTTCCATTAAGCATGTATATGTGATACAAGATTATGCAATGAGATGTTATATAGATGAATGATATGAAAAAGAAAGCATGACCAACATGCGCAACAAAAAAGGAATAAGGTGCATGGTTAAAATGACATTTTGCAAAAAAACAGCGATTAATCGCGTAATAATGAATAGCGCGGCAAAACATCGTGGCAAAGGTAGCCTTATGGCGTTTTCCCTCGAATGGAGGACCTTAAAACCACCCTAGTTAAGCCCATGCGCACATATCACATAATAAGATGCAAAAATATAAAGATGTATAAAAGGATTTTGTAAAACAGCGATAAATCGCGTAATAAATAGCGCGGCAAAACATCATGGCAAAGGTAGCCTTATGGCATTTTCCCTCGAATGGAGGACCTTAAAACCACCCTAGTTAAGCCCATGCGCACACATCACATAATAAGATGCAATAAATAAAGATGCATAAAAAGGATTTTGTAAAACAGCGATAAATCGCGTAATAAATAGCGCGGCAAAACATCATGGCAAAGGTAGCCTTATGGCGTTTTCCCTCGAATGGAGGACCTTAAAACCACCCTAGTTAAGCCCATGCGCACATATCACATAATAAGTGCAATAAATAAAGATGCATAAAAAGGATTTTGTAAAAACAGCGATAAATCGCGTAATAAATAGCGCGGCAAAACATCATGGCAAAGGTAGCCTTATGGCGTTTTCCCTCGAATGGAGGACGGACCTTAAAACCACCCTAGTTAAGCCCATGCGCACATATTACATAATGCATAAAAAATGAAATAAACAAATAAAAGATATCGGATATCGTATACCGGACTGAACACATCTCTCATCCAATCAAGTATACATCACGGCGCGGGGCGAAGCATCGTGGTAAAGGATTTTAACCCCTTTAAGGGGACCTTTCATCGCACTTACTAAGCTCATGCGCATCATCTCCATATGACATAAATAAATGATATGCGGAAATTAAAAGACAGAAAAATTAAACGGCAAATAATTAAATGAACAAGATAACATAAAATCAATAAGTGCCGTTTGCTCAAGTGGTACGTGGAATTTGGCCCAAGTACAGACCGCACTACCGTCCATTCGGATTCGGCTACGGAATTTACGTCTGGGTTTCCATCCTATATACCACAAGAGACGACACTTCCATTCATCCAAAATCCACAACAAACATCATATACACAACAAATGCCACAAATACAGAAAATATAATCAAAGTAAATGACCAGAAATTAAATAGAAATAAGTGTGAAAAATACCCTCAGGTCTAACCTTTTTAGTTGTCCTCGGACTTGCGTTTCGCGGAGATCGGAAGGGATGAAAGCTCCTTACTTTTCCGGTTCACTAGCTTCGCGTTTTGGCTCGCTGTTCCACTGTTTTTCCACTGTTTTGGCGTTTTGCTGCTGTTTTTGACGTGTCTTCTGCTCACTGTTTCAGGTCCTGTTCTTCTGTTTCGGCTTCGTTTTGCTGCTGTTTTTGACGTGTCTTCTGCTCACTGTTTCAGGTCTGTTCTTTGTTTTAGTGGACTGCTATGCGTGTTTTTTTTTAGGTTTTAAGTGCAGTTTTTTTGTGATTGTTTAAGGATTAAAAGTGCAGTTTTTGTTCACTGTTTTTTAGGATTTTAGGGACTGTTTTAAGAGGATTTGGGCTGCTATTTTGGGGTGAAAAACAGTGGTTCAGGGGCTGTAAAACAGTGCAGTTTGGGGTGTGAATGGGGCTGCTGTTTAGGCGTGAATGGGCTTCTGTTTTGGTGGTTATTTTTGGTGGTGTATAGGCGTTTAGGGGCTGGGTTTGAGTGTTATTAGGGGGGTTTCGGTGGTTGTGAGGCTGTATGGGGGGATGTGTTCTCGGTGAAGGAGGGGAGGGAGTGTTTTGATTCGGCTAAGGAGGTTATTGCTGTGGTGGTCTCGACTTTGAAGGATTTTGGTGTTCTGGATCGGTAAGGGTGAGTTTGGTTGTTTTGGATTCGGCTATGGTGGTTGTGGTGCTTTGGATCGGCTATAGAGGTAGAGCTTGTGTTTGGATTCGGCTTTGAGGATGTTGCTTGTAGTGGATCGGTTATGGTGGAGGATGAGGCTCTTGTTGTCTCGGCTATAGAGGAGATGGTTAGGGTCTTTGTTCTCTTTTTGTGATATGTGAGTGTTTGATGTCTTGGGCGTGTATTAGAGAGAGTGGGAGATGGTGTGGCTAGGTTAATGCATGTTTATATAGAAGAGAGCTAGGGTTTGCCCTTGTCTCACAAGGAAGAGATCTAGTTTCCAAATTAGGAGTCCTAAGAATGGTATACACAAGATTGAGGGGGGACAAAATATTTTAAATTAGGAAGTCAACTATTTTAAATTGGTAGATGTCTTATTAGATTAGGAAGTCAAATATTTGATTGGTTTTAATTGGTTAGGATTGATTTTAATTAGGCATATCTTCTTTTTAATTTTAGTATATGATATATTCAAATTATTTAAATTAGGCATGATTTTAGTTTAAGTTTGGTAAATGTTTTATTTAATTATTTAATTAATTATATTAATATCTTATTTAGTTAATGTTTTAATTAATATTTATTTATTTAATTTGGGGGTATTTTAAGGGTGATGGGCGTGTGGGCCTTGGTGGGTGGGAGTGGGCTTGGCTAGGTGCATGTTAATTTAGTTAAGTGTTTGGGCTAAGTTTGTGTGGGCTAGGTGGGGTGTGAAGGCTAAGTTCATGTGGACTAGGTGTGCGTGGGCCAGCATAAATTTTAAAACAGAAAACAAGCGAGTTACTTGAAGCCAAACTAGTGAACTTAATCCGTCAATGAGTCAATTCTTGACTCTTCCCTTCCGATGTCCGTTTCCCGCGGTTTCCGTAACTTAAAAGGTAGTTGTCTCCAAATAAGACTCATCATCGGGTTTCACATGCAAAAATGCAATGCCTACAGTCGCCCCCACTTTGATGGGGCTTGTGCAGTGTGTGACAGTGACAGTCCTATCAAAGTCTATGCAATGCATTTTTTACTTACCTGGCTAGCTAGCTGTCTCGAGCTGAGCTGATACTGCAGTGGACCTCGATCCTGAGACGCATCTCGATACTGCTGATGATGTGGGCCTCGCCCGCAAAATGATGTGATGTGGAGCTTCGCTCCTCAGCCGATATGGGCTTCGCCCCCAAGCTGACATGATGTGATGTGGAGCCTCGCTCCCCAGCCGATATGGGCCTCGCCCCCAAGCTGGTACAATGTGGAGCCTCGCTCCTCAGCCGATATGGGCTTCGCCCCCAAGCTGATATAATGTGATGTGGAGCCTCGCTCCCCAGCCGATATGGGCCTCGCCCCCAAGCTGGTACAATGTGGAGCCTCGCTCCTCAGCCGATATGGGCTTCGCCCCCAAGCTGATATAATGTGATGTGGAGCCTCGCTCCTCAGCCGATATGGGCCTCGCCCCCAAGCTGGTACAATGTGGAGCCTCGCTCCTCAGCCGATATGGGCCTCGCCCCCAAGCTGATATGATGTGATGTGGACTTCGCCCTCCGAGACCCATACCCGGAACTTAACTTCATTGGGACCTCAATCTTCAGATTACTGCCCAGATCAAATACTGTGCTTTTACTATCTCTGATTGGCTTACCGCTCGCTCTTTTCCGTCTTCAACACCTGTTTACACAAAACAGAACAAACACAAAAAGATGCAATATAGGTTACGTGTATGCATGTATGCAGGAGTTTTCTTATTCCGTTGGGTTAGGTCTTGCACTGGCGACCAAGTCTTCTCAAGCAAAGTACAACTTCAACTTGTCAACATTGATTGGTTCTGTGAATTCATTTCCCTCGAGGTCTGACAACTTCACTGCTCCATTTCCCATGACTTTCTGAACGATGTAGGGTCATTCCCAGTTCGGCCTGAATTTCCCTCTCGGATCTGTCGTCGACGGCCTCGACTGCTTAAGTACCAAATCACCCTTTCTGATCTTTGTGGGACGTACTTTCTTGTTGAAGGCCCGGGCCAGTCTCTTCTGATATAACTGCATGTGATGTAAGGCTCTTATCCTTTTCTCGTCCAAAAGTGCTAACTGATCAAATCTCTGTGCGGCCCATTCTGACTCAGGTAACTCTGTCTCTGCTAATACCCTCATAGACTGTATTTCCATTTCCACCGGTAGTACCGCTTCCATCCCGTACACTAAAGAGTAAGGTGTTGCACCCGTTGCTGTTCTGACTGACGTTCTGTACCCCCACAAGGCATACGGTAGTCTCTCAGCCCAATCCCTGCAGTTCTCTGTCATCTTAGCCAGAATTGTCTTTACAGTCTTGTTGGCTGCCTCAACTGCCCCATTCGCTTGTGGCCTGTAAGGTGATGACTTATGATGGCCTATCCCGTACCTTTGTAGCATTGCCTTTGTCTCTCCTTGAAACTGTACCCCATTGTCCGTGACCACGTGGTGCGGCATACCATACCGACAAATGAGGTTCCGTGCTATGAACTTGGCCATCTGTTTTGCTGTAACGTTCCGGAACGACTCAGCTTCTACCCACTTTGAGAAGTAATCCACTGCTACTACTATGAAGCGATGCCCATTAGATGCATTCGGTCGAATTTCCCCGATCATGTCAATCCCCCATGCTGAGAACGGCCATGGCTCTGACAGCCCGTGCAACTCTGTATGTGGCAGATGATGACTCAGATTGCCATGTATCTGACAGTCGTGACAGTGCTTTACCATCCTTGCGCAGTCTGTCTCCATAGTCGACCAATAAAACCCCTGTCTCACTATCTTGCGGGACAAGTTCAACCCATTCATGTGCGGACCACATACCCCGGCATGTACCTCTTCCATCACTTTCTGAGCTTCTTCTTTTCTCAAACATTTCAACTGAATGCCGTTTGCTTGCCTTTTGTACAGCTCTCCTTTCAAGATCACATACTGAGAGGCCAATTTCTGAATGGCCAATCTGTCTTTTCTGCCTGCCCCTTTTGGGAATTCCCCGTGCTCTAGATACCTCTGAATGTCATGGTACCAAGGCTTACCGTCGTCAATTTCCACTTCCAGAACTTTCTCTGTCTCATAAATCGGCCTGTTTGCTGTAGTCAATACCAATGGTCTCATCACTAACTTCTCTGGATTTTCCCAAGTAGCTGCAAGTGTGGCCAGTGCATCTGCCATCTGATTCTCTTCTCGCGGCAAGTGCTGAAACTTACAATTGGGGATGGCCTGGGCCAACTCTCTGAGGTGGAAAAGATAGGGCTTCAATCGTTCCTCTTTCAATTCCCATTCTCCTTGCAACTGACGGATTACCAGCATCGAATCTCCGTAGACCTCAACACTTTCGGCTTTCAAGGCTATCAATGCAGTCAACCCAAAAGCACAGGCTTCATATTCGGCCATGTTGTTTGTTACTCTGAATGTTAACCTCTTGGCCATGGGCAAAGTTTCTCCCTCGGGGGTCACTATCACAATTCCAATTCCGGCTCCTTTGTAATTAACTGCTCCGTCGAAATACATTTTCCATCCCTGAACTGCTATAGCACTGATTTCTTCATCTGGGAACTCAAACTTATACTGATCCCCCTCAACAGGCTGCATTTAGAAACTCTGCTACTGCTCGCCCTTTGATCACTTTGGAGGTGAGATATTCAATGTCAAACTCTGTCAGCAATACCAACCATCTGCCCAACTTTCCCACTAGCGAAGGCACCGAATGAAGATATTTAAGAGGATTCTCTTTTGCCACTACCTGGATCTTGTAGACTGGAAGTAATGTCGCAACTTTCTGGAAGCCCATACCACTGCAAACAGATCTTCTCAACCTCCTGATATCGAGCCTCATACGGGAGCATCTTCTTACTCAGATAGTAAACGGCATGTTCTACCCCTGTCTCATCTGCCTGTACCATCATCGCCCCCAGTGCTTCTGATTCTATAGCCAAATACAATATCAAAGGTCTGCCCGGTCTCGGAGGTTTCAATACAGGTGGCTTTACCAAGTACTCTCTGATTCTGTCGAAGGCTGTCTGACACTGTTCATTCCATTTTACTGGCTGGTCTTTTCTCAACAGCTTAAAGATAGGCTCACACACTGAAGTCAACTTGGCAATGAACCGACTGATATACTGAATCTTCCCAAGGAACGCCCTGACCTCTCTTTCTGTCTTCGGTGCTGGCATCTCGGTGATCGCTTTGATCTTCTCAGAGTCTACTTCTATTCCTCCCATTCCAACTGTATGTCCCAGCAGTTTCCCTGACGTTACCCCAAACACACATTTCTTGGGGTTCAATCTCAAATTGTACTTGTCAACCCTCTGAAGGAACTTCTCAAGTGCCTCAATATGCCCGTCCCTTGTCTCGGATTTCACCATCATGTCATCCACATATACTTCGATCTCTTTGTGCATCAAGTCATGGAACAAGGTAGTAGCCATTCTCTGATAAGTAGCTCCTGCATTCTTGAGCCCAAACGGCATCACTTTGTAACAATAAGTACCCCACTCGGTGACAAAGGCAGTCTTGTGCTTATCTTCCTCTGCCATGAGAACTTGATTGTACCCAGAAAACCCGTCTACAAATGAATACATGGCCGACAAAGCTGCACTATCAACCAATACATCTATATGCGGTAGAGGAAAGTCGTCTTTCGGACAAGCCTTATTGAGGTCTCTGTAGTCCACACACATTCTGACCTTTCCATCTTTCTTCGGTACCGGCACAATGTTCGCTAACCATTCAGGATATTTTACCACTTCCAGGAAACCCACATCAATTTGTTTCTTGACTTCTTCTCTAACTTTCTCAGCCCATTCTGGTCTCATTCGTCGAAGTTTCTGTTTCACCGGCCTCATGTTCGGATAAGTCGGAATAGAATGTTGAGCAATGCTTCTATCTACCCCGGGCATGTCTTCATAGGACCAAGCAAAAACTTTAGCATACCTGATCAATACTTCTTCTATTTTCTCCCTTTCCTCAGAAGTAACCTCACTTGCAATCAAAATTTCCTTAGGATCCTCAGGTGTCCCAAGGTTAAAGGCATTTGTCTTGGTGGAGTTGATATCAAATATGCTTAGATCATGTAATGGGAAAAGAGAAGACTCAGCCAAGTAAGCAGAAATACTGTCTTTATTGTTAGCAAAAGAAGGAGTACACTCAAATAAATCTGGGAGGTAAACATCCTCATCATCTACGGATATTTCCTCCTCTACAACAATGTCTTTCTCAGGTTCATTCTTCTCATTGAGGGTCAATGTCTCCAGCTTCATGAGTTCCTCCTCCCATTTCTCACCCTCTTGCTTCTTCTCTTCAACCAACAGCTTCTCTCCCAACAGGTCCTGGAAGATCTCAAATCCGGGCACCACTACCCCATTCACCTCTACTGGTTCAGGCTCACCTTGGTACCTCGAAGCCTTCACAAAGTACTCCATCAGTTTCATGCCCTTCTTCTTGATCTTTGGCTTCTCATCATCAGACTTGTACCCCAAACCTCTTCTGGTTGTCTGGCCTCTGAAATCTGGCAGTTTCGAGCCCTCACCTGGCTCATACTTCAACTTCCCCATGATCCGGGCTACCTTGGGATCCACCCACTCCTCAAAAGTTGCTGATACTTGGAACCTTGTGAAAGGCAGTATTTCCAAGGCGGCGACTGCATTGTCTATTTCAGCTTTGATGGTGACAATCTCTCCCCCGAATGGGAACTTAATCATCTGGTGCAAAGTGGAGGGCACGCCCCCAAGCTTGTGAAACCATGGCCTCCCCAACAATAAAGCAAATGTAGCTGGAATATCAAGCACAGTAAACTCAACCTCATCTTCAATCGGCCCTACCTTGACCATTGCCACAAAGGTACCCTCAACACCGCGCTTACTATCATCATAAGCTTTGATGGTCATGTTGGAAGGGTCCAAATCTGTAGCCTTCAAACCCAACCTTGTCAGAATTTTCAAAGGGCATACATTGATAGATGAACCGTCATCTACCATTACACATGAAGTCCTTTTGCCTCTTACTTCAGCCCTGATGAACAATGGCCTGTTGTGATTCCTCCCCTCTGCTGGAAGTTCATCCTCGGAAAATGAAATCTGTAATGCCTCTTTCTGAACAGCCCCAACAAACATTGTAGGGTTGGCATCCTCCGGCACAACAATTTTACTCAAGGCCTCAACCATGGCCCGTCTGTGCTCTTTAGATGCACACAATAACTCCCATATGCTGACTTGAGCCCTTGTCTTCCTCAATTGTCTCAGCACTACATCTCCTTCAATATTCTCTGAATTCTCAAGCATTTCTCTCCCATCAGTCAAGGTTTCTTTGCCCTTATCCGCCACATCATTATAAAAACGCCCACTGCGTGTCATTCCCTTTACTTCTTCTTCATCACTGCTAGAGAAGTCAAGCCAGAAATTCTTCCCCAACTCAGGTTCACCCTCACTGCTGCTGTCCCAAATTCCAAGGCAAAAGGCTTCAGGGTGGAAGGTTTTTAGGACATAGTCTTCTGGAAGGCCAGAACTAATCATGTAGATTGGTGGGGGTACAGCTCGGTAATTGGGTAAGGGGTTTCTGTTTGTGTCTGGTTGTTCGGTTTCGGGGTCAGGTATCTTTTTGGAGTCAATGAGGTCTTGGATCTCGTGGCGCAGTCGGGCACAGTTGTCAGTGTCGTGGCCCTTCTGCTGATGGAAATAACAGTAAAGGTTGAGATTGAAATGTGGTGGTGGTGGGTTTGGGATAGGTTTGGCTTCTAAAGGCTTTAGGAGTCCCTGCCTCTTCAATTTCTCAAATACCTTAGACAAAGGTCTCCCAAGGTTAGAGAACCTCCGGTTCCGGACAGCAGCCACCTCCGCTGCTGAAACGGGCTTGGTACCCGACATACCTCCAACAGGCCTCCTATTTAGGCCAAAGAACTTCCTGTTTTCTGCTTCCTCCTCTTCAATGTCCATGACAGTCTCCCTCAACTGCCGGAAGTCTACAATCATTGAGGTCATCCTCCTCAACTTACTGTAAATAGAGGGCTTTGTGCCCTTGATGATCATCTTGATTTGGTCTTTCTCAGAGGGCCTAGTCTGCATCTTCAGTAGCTGGCTTCTCCAGCGATCTACATACTCCTTGAAGCTCTCATCCGGCTTCTGCTTGATATTTTCCAAGTCACGGAGTGACAAATCAATTTCCAGGTCCGTGACATATTGCTTTAAGAAAGCATCAGCTAGCTCCCTCCAGTCCTCCTTAATCTGCTTGTCAAGGCTATGGTACCATACCACGGGTGCCCCTTCGAGCGACATCCCGAACATCTTTTGTACTTGGCGCTGAGACAGGCCAACTGAACTCATAACAGATACATACTGACGGAGATGCACCCTCGGATCCCCATTCCCATTGAACTTAGCCAAATCCGGCATCTTAAACTGCGCCGGCAACTGCTCCTCAAACGTCATTGTCTCATAATCTAGCAAATCTTCATTCTACCCCTCATCTTGCGGGTAACGGATTCAACCTGATCCCTGAGTTTCTGTATTTCTGCCTGAGACCCCAATATTCTGCCCGCTGCATATTCTGCCATATCATCCTCAAAAGTGGGGACATCATCCCCCGATCTGACCGGAGGCACTTCCTGCCTTGCATTTTCTGAACTTCCCCCAGTACGAGACCCAGCTATACCAGCCACAGCAGTAGTCAATGCCTGTAACTGTTCAGTGATCTTTGCAAGACCGTTCTCTAACTGATCCATTCGGGACACCTCATTATCTGATTCACTCATGCTTCCAACTGTTCTTTTAGTGAGTCTGGTTCCTTCCCTAACCCAAACGGTATCTATGGTGTCTTTTTTAAGACACAGAGGATGTTAACAAGGTATATGTATGCATGATGTGCATAAGAAGTATATAACATATATAAATCAAATAAAATTCTCAAACAAATCGGCCTATTATCATTTTAGAAGCTTTTGGGACAACTGTCATAAGAGTGAACCCGTCCCAGTTTAAATGGCCCAACGAGTTCATGTCTTATGGCAAAGAGCCCAACTAAATCCAAATGATAATATTCCGAACACAATCATAAAATGGCCCATTGTTATTTAGAAGCCTTTTGGCCCAATCGTCATAAGATATGTTCTTGTCCCAGTTTAAATGGCCCAACAAGCCCATATCTCATGACAAAAGACCCAGATGGATTCAAATAGCAATGTTCCCAAACATAAGCATACAAGGAAGATATTATAAACATAAAATAATAGCTTCTACCGTGTGGCCCACCATCATTTCAGAAGCTTTGGGCCTAATTGTCATAAGATACGAACCTGCCCCAGTTTAAATGGCCCAGCAAGTTCGCATTTTTGACAAAGAGTCCAATTCATCCAAATGATAATGGTCCTAAAGCACAAAGAAATATTTGTTATAGGCTATACAACCCGGTCTACACATGGGTTCGTGGGAGTATGGACAAAGGCTCTCATCGGCGAAGGATGGCCCACAACTAGGTCTCCCCAATCAAGGGTTCGAGCAACCAAGTGAGCACACCCTTTTTTATACACTAAGGTACGTGCCAATGAGCTATGGTGTGTGACTGACTGTCAAATGGATTTCCCGTTGTAGATTCCCCAGAGGGAAGGTGGAGCGAGGCTCACTTAAATACCCAAGCCTCTTAGGCTCTTATCGCTTGGTGTCAGGAATAAACAACGAGTCCTCCAAATTAGTCCATCACAATAGGCTACGAGTAGATGGCTATCTAGGTGCCTTCACAGCTTTTCCTTCTAGAAAGGTAGTGAGTGAAGGAAGACACCAAACCATTACCTAGCCTCAAAATGCCTTTGATCACAACCCCCATTTCACACATTTGTAGACACGGTTAATTAAAGCATAAATCTATACATTACAAGGCATTATTTCGGGGCCGATTCTCTATCCCCAGTGGAGTCGCCAGACTGTGGGAACACAGGATCTGGGGCGACGCATGCTGTTCCAGGCTCGGGGGCCTAGTTGGGAGTACGGAGTAGCCAACGGGGACTAAACCGGAGAATAAGGGAGTCGCCACCCGGTGTGAACCGGGACAAAGATTTAAGGCCGCACTCACCCCTCGCAAGGGAAGACCTCAAACCATTGGGTTCGGAATGGTCCCTTACTTATGCCACTTGTAATGTAAAGATTTATACAATAATCCAACCAAGCCTATGACATATATTTCCAAGTGCACCACAATCCTAAGTTCACATGCTTAAAAGTAAAGTTTACATCTAACATGCATGAAATCAAGTCCTATTGCTGAGTTCACATGCTTAAAGGTAGGCTTTTGCAACAACAAGCACATAACGTCACAAGAATTCAATCATTCATGTAAACATAAACACAAATAGTCATGGTAATATTTGCATGTAATATAAAGGAAATCAAAATGACGACAAATAATGTTATAGGCGCACTATGTAAAGAAGCATATAAAATATGGTCAAAATAACCGCATGATAAACAAAATCAATACAAACACATAACTTGAGAAGATGAAGAAAGAAAGTATGCCAAAGATGAACAATCAAAGATGCAATTTTACATTAAAGAGGAACATGCCATAATGATGCCAAAGAATGCAACTACCATGAGTGAAAGAAAGGGATACCGAGAAAGAAAAGAGAAATGCAACATGCGTCTATATCCATATAATTACTACCAATTTTCCATTAAGCATGTTATATGTGATACAAGATTATGCAATGAGATGTTATATAGATGAATGATATGAAAAAGAAAGCATGACCAACATTGCGCAACAAAAAAGGAATAAGGTGCATGGTTAAAATGACATTTTGCAAAAAAAAAGCGATTAATCGCGTAATAAACAGCGCGGCAAAACATCGTGGCAAAGGTAGCCTTATGGCGTTTTCCCTCGAATGGAGGACCTTAAAACCACCCTAGTTAAGCCCATGCGCCACATCACATATAATAAGATGCAATAAAAAATGCATGCTAAAAAGATAAAAAGGATTTTGTAAAAAAAGCGATAAATCGCGTAATAATTAGCGCGGCAAAACATCATGGCAAAGGTAGCCTTATGGCGTTTTCCCTCGAATGGAGGACCTTAAAACCACCCTAGTTAAGCCCATGCGCACATATCACATAATAAAGTGCAATAAATAAAGATGCATAAAAAGGATTTTGTAAAAACAGCGATAAATCGCGTAATAAATAGCGCGGCAAAACATCATGGCAAAGGTAGCCTTATGGCGTTTTCCCTCGAATGGAGGACCTTAAAACCACCCTAGTTAAGCCCATGCGCACATATTACATAATGCATAAAAAATGAAATAAACAAATAAAAGATATCGGATATCGTATACCCGACTGAACACATCTCTCATCCAATCAAGTATACATCATCCGGCGCGGCGAAGCATCGTGGTAAAGGATTTTAACCCCTTTAAGGGGACCTTTCATCGCACTTACTAAGCTCATGCGCATCATCTCCATATGACATAAATAAATGATATGCGGAAATTAAAAGACAGAAAAATTAAACGGCAAATAATTAAATGAACAAGATAACATAAAATCAATAAGTGCCGTTTGCTCAAGTGGTACGTGGAATTGTGGCCCAAGTACAGACCGCACTACCGTCCATTCGGATTCGGCTACGGAATTTACGTCTGGGTTTCCATCCTATATACCACAAGAGACGACACTTCCATTCATCCAAAATCCACAACAAACATCATATACACAACAAATGCCACAAATACAGAAAATATAATCAAAGTAAATGACCAGAAATTAAATAGAAATAAGTGTGAAAAATACCCTCAGGTCTAACCTTTTTAGTTGTCCTCGGACTTGCGTTTCGCGGAGATCGGAAGGGATGAAAGCTCCTTACTTTTCCGGTTCACTAGCTTCGCGTTTTGGCTCGCTGTTCCACTGTTTTTCCCACTGTTTTGGCGTCTTTGCTGCTATTTTTGACGTGTCTTCTGCTCACTGTTTCAGGTCCTGTTCTTCTGTTCGGCTTCGTTTTGCTGCTGTTTTTGACGTGTCTTCTGCTCACTGTTTCAGGTCTTGTTCTTCTGTTTTAGTGGACTGCTATGCGTGTTTTTTAAAGGTTTTAAGTGCAGTTTTTTTGTGATTGTTTAAGGATTAAAAGTGCAGTTTTTGTTCACTATTTTTTAAGGATTTTATGGACTGTTTTAAGAGGATTTGGGCTGCTGATTGGGGTTGTTGAAAAACAGTGCAGTTCAGGCGTGTATTTTAAAACAGTGCAGTTTGGGGTGAATGGGGCTGCTGTTAGGCGTGAATGTGGCTTCTGTTTTGGTGGTTATTTTTGTGGTGTTATAGGCGTTATGGGGCTGGTTTTGAGTGTTATTAGGGGGTGTTTCGGGGGGTGTGAGGGCTGTATGGGGGGAGGGTGTTCTCGGTGAAGGAGGGGAGTGTTTTGATTCGGCTAAGGAGGGTTATTGCTTGTGGTGGTCTCGACTTTAAAGGATTTTGGTGTTCTGGATTCGGCTAAGGTGAGTTTGGTTTGTTTTGATTCGGCTATGGTGGTTGTTGTTGCTTTGGATTGGCTATGGAGGATAGTTGCTTGTGGTGGATTCGGCTTTTGAGGATGGTTGCTTGTAGGGATTCGGTTATGGTGGAGGATTGAGGCTCTGTTGTGTCTCGGCTATGGAGGAGATGGTTAGGGCTCTTGGTTCTCTTTGTGTATATGTGAAGTGTTTTGATGTCTTGGGCGTGTATTAGAGAGAGTGGGAGGATGGTGTGGCTAGGTTAATGCATGTTTATATAGAAGAGAGCTAGGGTTTGCCCTTGTCTCACAAGGAAGAGATCTAGTTTCCAAATTAGGAGTCCTAAGAATGGTATACACAAGATTGAGGGGGGACAAAATATTTTAAATTAGGAAGTCAACTATTTTAAATTGGTAGATGTCTTATTAGATTAGGAAGTCAAATATTTGATTGGTTTTAATTGGTTAGGATTGATTTTAATTAGGCATATCTTCTTTTTAATTTTAGTATATGATATATTCAAATTATTTAAATTAGGCATGATTTTAGTTTAAGTTTGGTAAATGTTTTATTTAATTATTTAATTAATTATATTAATATCTTATTTAGTTAATGTTTTAATTAATATTTATTTATTTAATTTGGGGGTATTTTAAGGGTGATGGGCGTGTGGGCCTTGGTGGGTGGGAGTGGGCTTGGCTAGGTGCATGTTAATTTAGTTAAGTGTTTGGGCTAAGTTTTGTGGGCTAGGTGGGGTGTGAAGCTAAGTTCATGTGGACTAGGTGTGCGTGGGCCGGGTTTAGGTGTCTCGGGCCGGGCATAAATTTTAAAACAGAAAACAAACGAGTTACTTGAAGCCAAACTAGTGAACTTAATCCGTCAATGAGTCAATTCTTGACCCTTCCCTTCCGATGTCTGTTTCCCGCGGTTTCCGTAACTTAAAAGGTAGTTGTCTCCAAATAAGACTCCTCATCGGGTTTCACATGCAAAAATGCAATGCCTACACCTGATCTTCCCCTTTCACCATTAAATCTCCTCCAGCCGCAGCATCAATTGTGGTTCTCATTATTCCAGAAAGTCCATTATAGAAGGTTTGGACTTGTAGCCACTTTGCAATCTCATGATGAGGACATTTACGGAGTAAATCTTTTTACCTTTCCCAAGCTTCTGAGATGGATTGTGAGTCATGTTGCACAAAGGATGTGATGTCATTCCTCAACTTTGCAGTTCTCATTGGTGGAAAGTACTTTGCAAGGAATTTGGTGGCTAGAGTGTTCCAAGTTGTGATGGAACCTGCTGGTAGTGAATGTAGCCAAAGCTCTGTCTTTCAAGGAATATGGAAAAACATGCAGTCTCATTTCTTCTTCAGCTGCTCGGTTGTAATTGAAAGTGCCGCAAACTTCCAGGAAGTTGTTGATGTGGGCATTAGGATCTTCAGTTGAATTCCTCCAAACTGAACTGACTGATGTATCATCTGAATGCATGTTTGATGTCACACCTATTTGCTGGTAATGGAGGAAGTATAATACAAGAAATGAAGAAGCCGTCACACTGGAATGGTTCTGTCTCGAATGGGAATTGGTGGTGCAACTTCCAAAGGTCCAGGTTCCATGTTGATCAGTGCTTCTGGGCTTTCTCGCATTTCTATTCTCAACTGTCTGATGGTTCTTTCAATTTTTGGGTCAAGCGGTCGGATTTCAAAGCTTTTGGTTCGTCTCATGTAGTGTTTGAGAACCTGAAACACAAGAAAACAAAAACAAAAAGTAAAAAAAATTAGACACAACTAACGTTTTTAACCCCCAAACTAATAGTGAAAGATAAATAAGTCTCTGGCAACGGTGCCAAAAACTTGACCGGCGTAATCACATTCGTATAACGCAAGTGCACGTATCGTTCAAGTAGTATAAAAAGTATCGATCCCACGAGGACTTAATGTTGGACAATTATGAATCACTCTTAGACGATCTTGGCATGTTCTAGGAACACTTACAAATTCAAGATTATTAAACTATCCATGGTTGTGAATCTTTCCAATATCTTTTAAAGATGAAGTGGTTATTTCATGTTTGTGTAATATATTGCTTCACTAACCTGGAACACGAAATTATGCAAAAGCCTCTGTCGATGGTCAAATGCAAATATCCAGTGTAACCCAATTAATCATATGTCTATGTCAACCAAGTTACCTGAATTCATTAAGATTAAGTTCCAATTGTGCCTACCCCCACCCGACAGGTATATGTCTATCATGTAAGGAAATCTATTAAAGGGTTATATATCCTCAAGGAAGATCGTGGGTGTAGACACTGCATTTTTACATATAAGTCCCGATGATGAGTCTCGTATGGAGACACTACCTCTTTGATTGTGAAAGCCGCGGGAAACGGACGTTGGAAGGGTAAAGTTGGAAATTAGCATTTTTGTCAGATTTAACTCGCTTGTTTCGCTTCGGGTTCGCTTGTTGGACCTCTATTTTAAAACACACCAAACCCATTAAATCACATCTAAATATAATTAAAACATTTAAAATATATGTCACAAATTAAATTTAAATTAAATCTAAGTAAATTAAATAACCAATTAAATTAAATGTTAATCTAAAACTCACAAACCAATTAAATTAAATTCACAAATTAAATTAATTGCAATTCAAATTAAATAAAACAAATTAAAATCAAATTATTCCTAAATTAAACAAATCAATCACCTAATTTAAATAATCCCCTCTTAAAATACACATATTTTTCCCTAAATAAGTTAAATAAATTCCTCCCTCAACCAGCCAGTAAAAAAAACCCTAAACAAATCACCGCACGGCCCTCTCTTCTCTCTAGCAGCTAACCCTCTTCATCCCGCTCTGTCTCTGAACCAAACGTAAACCAATAAACCCTAACACACACAAAGCTTATTCATGGCACCAACAAAAAAATAACAAGAAGTTTCCATCTCATCTTCTCGGCCACCACTCAAACAAACCTAAGCCCTCCATTCACGCAATAGAACAACCTCGCCCAGCTCCCACTCACAGATTCACAGCAAATAAAAATAAACCCTAGCCATCTCTCTCTATAACACGCACCTTGACCCCTCTCTCTCTGGATATCCCTCATCACCGACCCTAATCACTAAACAGATCTGCCTCAAATCAACATAACAAACGCCTAATCAACACCACTCACGGCCACTGCCTCCATCTCTTTCCCCTCTGAACTCTCTCACCTCGGACCCTCTCATGGAAAAACACGAATGAAGCCCTAAAACTACCCCTCGGCAGCCACAAACATCAACCTTCATCAACCACTCAGCCCTTCACGCTTGGCCATCCATCACACCAGCCCTCCACGCAAACACATATAGCCACATTCACGTCCCCACTTCACTGCCTGCTCATGCCCTTCACGATTAACTGCCCAGTCATTCCGTGAAACATCAACCATCACAGCCTCTCCACTACAAATAAACTGCACGCACTACGCCCTTAGCAGCCCACCTTTCCACACGTCCTCAGCTAGCCCTCTATCCACGAATCAACTCCCTCCTCTCACGCAAACAACTATCACCCACTCACGCCAATTGCCCTTCCAGCCAGCAGCCCACTCGTCACTTCAAGCCTCCCCCAAGCCACTCACGCATCAACTCACTCCATTCACGCATACTGACCTTCACGCATAAGCATGCCACCTTGTCCACTAACCCTACATGCATTGCCCCTTCACGCACTGACAAACTGCTCACTCCTTCACACTTCAAAGAAGCCACCAGCCCCTCCCTTAAATGCCAAGACACTCACGCCAAATTGCCTTCACGTAACCCTTGCCTCAACGCATCAGCCACATCCTTAACTCCACGTAAATCCCATTCACATATAGCTCAACCCACTACCACAAATAGCCGCACAAAACCCCCCGCAGAACCAGTCCTTTACAGCCGCAAAACACTAAGACTGTCCAGCCCAAACTGCACGCACACATCCCTTTAAAACTGTCCAGTTTGCCGCATATTCCCTCACCGAACAGCCCCCAAAGCTGCACTGAAAACTGCATCAAAAACTGCCCCAAAACAGTCCGAAAATCGTAGCCCAAACCAGTCCAAATAACCAGCAAAACAGTCCCCTATTACCTTAAAACAGTGACCAGAAAAATACAACAGAAACAGCAGCGAAACGGAGTGAAAACAGCGAGTAAAACATCAGAACAGCGAGTTAAGACGTTAACCGGAAAAGTTGCGGAGCAACAACCCTTCCGACGGCCGTGTAACGTGCTTTCTTGAGACGACAAAAGAGGTTAGACCTGAGGGCACCCTTTTTATCTATTATCTTTCGTTTCTTTTATTTATTTTAATATATTATTGCATGAGAGTCGTTTGAGGCATGATGTGATTGTTGGATGAGCGGGACATGTGTTCCCTTTTGGGGTATATCGGATGGAAACCCATACGTAAATTTCGTAGCCGATTCTGAATGGACGGTAGTGCGGTCTGCACTCGGGATACAACGCCACGTACCACTTAAGATGCACGTATCTCGTCTCATCCAAAATTGTATTTGAGCATGTCATAGTTCTAGGCCATTTATTTATTATTTAAAGCATGATTTAATTTAGTTTGTTATTTATTTGTTAAAGCATATTTAGGTTGTTCATTATGCATGTTATTAGTTTATGATGTGTTTAGATAATGATTTATACATGTTGATTTAATGATTCAATATGCTCGTTGTGTTACATTGTGTGGAGTTATTTGGATGAAAGCATATTAGATCTAAGTACCATTGAGCATGATTATTGAGTAGACTCGGTTAAATTATTGCACAAATCATATCGTCACAAGTGACATAAGTAAGGGACCATTCCGAACCCAACGGTTTGAGGTCTTCCCTTGCGAGGGGTGAGTGCGGCCTTAAATCTTTGTCCCGGTTCACACCGGGTGGCGACTCCATGTTATTTCGTACTCCCAACTAGGCTGCGAGCCTAGAACAGCGTCGCCCAGGTTCTGTTGTCTACAGTGGGCTATTAAGTCTAAGGCTGAAACCTAAAATTCCTTTGTCAAGTTTATTTTAAGTTTACCAAATCAATCTTATTAATCGCCAGTTAACAAGAAGCATTAAGCTTAAGACTTAATAAATAAACCTTTATATTACCCAAACTATAAAATAACCCCTTATAAACCGGTGATATTGGAATTCATCACAACCCTAGATAACGAACTTAGTTACGACACATATCTAAGGCTAAAAAAGTAAATTCTGGAAGGTAAATGCTGGAAATTTAAAAAAGTAAAAGTACAATAAAAGAAAATGATGGGGTATTGTTTCTCCAATTTGCAGTTTCCTGTAAATCGAAAAAGGCATCAAAATCACATTTGCACCTAAATCACATAAAGCTTTACCAATGTAATGTTCTCCAATGGTGCAAAGAGACAGTGAAACTGCCAGGATCTTTCAATTTTGGGGGAAGTTTCCTCTGAATGATGGCGCTGCACTCTTCTTTCAATGCTACTGTCTCGTAATCTCCCAATCTTCATTTTTGAGAAAGAATATCTTTCATGAATTTTACATAGCTGGGCATTTCTTCCAAAGCTTCTACAAATGGAATGTTGATATGGAGCTTTTTGAACACCTCAAAGAATCGAGCAAACTGCTTGTCCAGTTTACTTTTCTGGAGTCGCTGTGGAAATGGTGGAGGTGGAGTGATTCTTTCTTGATCTTTTTCCCTTGCTTCTTTTTCCTCCATCTGTGGAATTGCATCTTTTGGAACTTCCTCAATGGATGCCTTGATTCCAATATCTTTGTTGATTTCAGTAACGCTTTTCAAGGTAATGGCTTGACATTGCTCCTTCCCTCGGTTCCTTGGATTTGGTTCTGTGTTGCTAGGAAGGTTACTTGGCGGTTTGTAACTCTGAGCATTGGCCAGTTGTCCAATTTGATTTTCCAGTGCTGTAATAGATACAGATTGGCTTTGAAACATAGCATCATATTTTTTTAACTGAGCTAGCACTTCTGCTATTCCTAATTCTTTTTCAAGCTCATGGCCCTTATTTTGTTGTTGAAATCCAGGGGGTGGATAGTTCTTTTCCCCTGAATTGTTACTCCATGCGAAATTGGGATGATTCCTCCATCCTGGGTTGTAGATGTTGGAATATGGATTGTACCCCTTTCTGTTTAAAATGTTGACATAATTCACCGTCTCTTCATGTTGGTTTGTCTCTGGTGCTCCTCCATATGGTGAACTTGTGGATCCAGTATTTCCTTGCATGCTAAGAATTTCCATGAATTTGCATATCTGATCCAGCTTGGCATTTACTGCTGTGTTGGCTCCAACTTCATAAATTCATGTGATTCTTTGGATCATGCTCCTTTCTGTTGGCCACAATGAATTGTTGTTGGTGATTTCTTCAATTAAATCTCAGGCCTGATCTTCTCATTTCGCCATTAAAGCTCCTTCAGCCGCAGCATCAATTGTGGTTCTCATTATTCCAGAAAGTCCATTATAGAAGGTTTGGACTTGTAGCCACTTTGCAATCTCATGATGAGGAAATTTCCTTCTAAGGATACACATTAAACAGTGCAATACTTATTTTGAATAAGGTTCCGTCAAAAGTCTGTTGGACAGACTCTATATTAGATATGAACAGGAAAGAAACCGGGTTTCTCATTCCTAATGATTTGGGATGCTGGGCATGTTTGGATGATACCAAACTAGAACCCAAATCGGATAAGTGCCTATTTGTAGGTTGTCATAGGGAAACCAAAGTATAGTACTTATACAACTCACGAGAGAACAATGTAATTGTTGCTCTCCATGCAGTTTTCCTAAGAGGAATATCTATATGTAGTGGTAAGTGGGAAGAAAGTAAAACTTGATGAAAATTGGAGTAATACTATTCCAGACACCGAATCCTCACAGAAAACCAACAGTTCATCAGGGATGAAACTGTACCAATAATCTTCAAATACATAAGAACCGCGTAGGTCGGAGAGAGTTAGAAAATAACCTGGGAGGTATGGGTTTCTGATCTCACCTCTTGTAGAGATTAGTCTTATTGAGGATACTGAACCGACTACGTATGAGGAAGTGATACAAGGTATCGACTCCTTTTATGGCAAAGTTCCATGAAGTCCAAAATGGATTACATGTATACAACTAAGTTTGGACACTGGTTGATGTACCAGAAGGCATTATACCTATTGGCACTAAATGTGTCGTCAAGGAAGACATACATGGATGGCAACATATAAATGTACACAGCTAGGCTTGTACATAAAGGATATCGTCAACGATATAGTGTCGACTACGATGAAATTTTTTTCATCTGTTGCCATGATTAAATCCATTCGGATAATGCTTGCTAATGCTGCATGTTTCATTTATGAAATAAGGCAGCAGAACGTCAAAACCGCTTTCCTTTAACGGAAATCTTTTGGAGGATGTTTACAACATCCTAACGGTTTTGTTGTGCCAACACATGCAAATAAGGTTTGCAAGTTAAATCGATCCATTTATGGATTCAAGCAAACATTGTGTTCTTGGAACCAATGTTTTGATAAGATCATAATGGTATATGATTTCATTCAAAATGAATATGATTCTTGTGTATATAAGAAGGTTAGTGAGAGAGCACTGACAATGAATGTCCTATAAGATGATGATGTATTGCTTCTTAGCAATAACATTCCCATAATATAATCGGTGAAAGCTTGGCTTTCATTAAAATTCTCCATAGAATACTTGGGAGAAGCAGGCTTTATTCTAGGAATAAAGATCTACTGGGATAGATCTAGAAAGCTGCTGACAACCCTCTCAGAGCTCGTACGTTTTTGAAATGTATGTGACCTGATGTCTCATATGCTTTGAGCATATGAAGACGCTATAAGGTCAATCCAGGTGATGGTCACTGGATTGATGTAAAGAAAATCCTTGAGTATCTTAGACGAACTAAGGATGCTTTATTAATTTATGGAGAATGAGAACTTGAGGTAACTGGGTTCACCGTTGCAAGTTTCCAAACTGATGAAAACGACTGTAAGTCGCAATAAGGGTACTATTTATTTTGAATAACGAAACAGTGAGCTGGAAATCTTCCAAGCAAGATATTATTGCCGAATAAATAATTTAAGCGGAACATTATTGCAGTTGAGGCAGCAAAAGAAGCATTTTAGATCTATATAATCCTAATTGGTTTAGGAGTAGTTCATTTAGCAGCTGAGCTAGGCTACATCATAGGCTAAGGAACCATGGTCTCATCAATGATCCAACAACATACTTCGACTATTTCATCTGATTCGTCGGATCATACATCGTGGCGATGTGATGATCGAATAAAACGCATTAGATGATAACATTGTAAATCCGCTGACGAAAGTTGTTTCTCAGCAGAAATTTGAGCAACTCGTACATAGTCTGGTGTTAGACACTTGAGTGATTGGTTATAGGCCAAGTGGGAGATTGTTGGACAATTATGACTCATAACATCACTATTTGTACAGAACATGGCGTTGTTGTACAAATTAACTATGTGACAAAGGAAATTGCTCTTTTATCATTTGTAATTGGATTACCGAGATATATAAATGATAAAAGTCCATATGATTAGTACCAGATTAATAAGATATGAGACAATATTAATCCACTAAGGTTTAATCATTAAATATCCCTAGTCGTAGTATTATCGAGACTGGACGTCGATAATGCGGAATAGACTAGTATTGCACTTGTGCGCATTATGGAGGCATAATGGCATAGTTCTCATATATTTGGGTATTGGATACTCATGCAAGTGTAATAGGAGGTTCTGTTTACCGATGGTATGGAAACAGCTTCGCTCTGGATAGACCCCTAGGAATCCCATTGGTAGTATGACTATGTGTCTATGGGAATCCGAATCAGGGTAGGTGTATTTGGTCTTAACCTGATACTTGCATCGCTAATACTTACGACAATCAGTATACTTTGGTTTTGGTCGTCCGGGGCTTTAACAGGTTCTGTGTACGCCTCTTCTGGGTAGACTGAGAATCGTAGTGTATTGGGTGTGATGTCAAGATAGAAATATCATTCAGTCATATGGACATGATGATCACGCATGATACGGAACTGGTACTCTTGTATGCTGCAGCTATCGGGATAATATGACAATGTCATGATTATCCGATCAAATAGACTAGTTACTAGTGATCTAATATATGCTTCGTACGGGGCAGACACAATTCCAGCCCCAGGCCTAGCATGTGACATTTTGATACTGGATCGTAATACGCAATACTACGTATACTACGTCTGACAAAGATTACATATTCATTTAAAAAATATTTCTAGAGAATTGGGTAGGCACGGTGCTTTACTAGAAGCCAACCATGTCTTGTAAATTGGTAAGAATATGGTACCGGGTACGCACGTATTCGGATAATCCGATGACCGTATTTACTGCCAACATATCCATGGATCTCTTGGGTCGCTTCCCGAAGATTCACCGTTGACATTTGACTCGAACAGAATTACGGCAAGAATTAATCTGGGATTAATTATGAGAGAGAAAATTAATCTGGGATTAATTACGGCAAGAAATAATCTGGGATTAATTAACAGAGAAAGAATTAATCTAGGATTAATTGCGTCAAGAATTTATCTGGGATTAAATTCGTCGAGAAGAGAGAACGCGATTAATTTGGAATTAATCGGCAAAATAAATTTAATCGTTAAATTGGATTTTTCTATTTAATTCATTTAAATGGGCTAAAATAATATATTGGATATATTAATTGAAATTAGATTTCAACGCGGAATTAAAATTGGATTTTAATTCAAGCGAACGAGTTAATTTAGAATTAATTCGTTAGCGACTTCCATAATAATTTTACGAAGCATTATTATTTCATTAAATTGGATTTAATTTCATCGCAACGGAAAATTCGTTTAATCGGATTAAACGTAACCGAGCCCGAAGTGTGTTGTCTAATCCCACTTGAATTTTGAATTTAATTGGGTGGGACCCACCACTCACATCATTTGTCAAAGGTGATGGTGGTAGTTGGCATAAAGTAAATGGTTAACACACACTTGTTTTTGGAAACAACAACTATTCATTCTCTCCCTCTTTTTCTCTCATTGTCGAATACACAGCTCCTTAGAGGAGAAAATTTTTCTTTCATTTTTAGTTCAAGCTAGCACTTAAAGGAGTGAATCAAGGTGATAGGGAAACTCACCCGAGAGTATGGAACTCGATTTCAAGCTCTGAAGCTTCCAACACATCCAACAAAGTAGGAATTTTGAAATCTCCTCAACCAATAATTGTGAGTATTACGCAACTCTCTTGATAATTCACACACGAATCACTCTTAGACGATCTTGGCATGTTCTAGGAACACTTACAAATTCAAGATTATTAAACTATCCATGGTTGTGAATCTTTCCAATATCTTTTAAAGATGAAGTGGTTATTTCATGTTTGTGTAATATATTGCTTTACTAACCTGGAACACGAAATTATACAAAAGCCTCGGTCGATGGTCAGATGCAAATATCCAGTGTAACCTAATTAATCATATGTCTATGTCAACCAAGTTACCTGAATTCATTAAGATTAAGTTCCAATTATGGCTACCCCCGCTCGACAGGTATATGTCTATCATGTAAGGAAATCTATTAAAGGGTTATCTATCATCAAGGAAGATCGTGGGCTATTAAGTCTAAGGCTGAAACCTAAAATTCATTTGTCAAGTTTATTTTAGGTTTACCAGATCAATCTTATTAATGGCCAGTTAACAAGAAGCATTAAGCTTAAGACTTAATAAATAAACATTTATATTACCCAAACTATAAAATAACCCCTTATAAACCGGGGATATTGGAATTCATCACAACCCCAGATAACGGACATAGTTACGACACATATATAAGGCTAAAAAAAGGTTAAATAAAATAAAAGACACAAAGTAAATGCTGGAAATTTAAAAATGTAAAAGTACAATAAAAGAAAATGTTGGGGTATTGCTTCTCCAATTTGCATTTTCCTGTAAATCGAAAAAGGCATCAAATTAACACTTGCACCTAAATCACATAAAGCTTTACCGATGTAATGTTCTCCAATGGTGTAAAGAGACAGTGAAAAGACACTTACAAATTCAAGATTATTAAACTATCCATGGTTGTGAATCTTTCCAATATCTTTTAAAGATGAAGTGGTTATTTCATGTTTGTGTAATATATTGCTTTACTAACCTGGAACACGAAATTATACAAAAGCCTCGGTCGATGGTCAGATGCAAATATCCAGTGTAACCTAATTAATCATATGTCTATGTCAACCAAGTTACCTGAATTCATTAAGATTAAGTTCCAATTATGGCTACCCCCGCTCGACAGGTATATGTTTATCATGTAAGGAAATCTATTAAAGGGTTATCTATCATCAAGGAAGATCGTGGGCTATTAAGTCTAAGGCTGAAACCTAAAATTCATTGTCAAGTTTATTTTAAGTTTACCACATCAATCTTATTAATGGCCAGTTAACAAGAAGCATTAAGCTTAAGACTTAATAAATAAACATTTATATTACCCAAACTATAAAATAACCCCTTATAAACGGGGATATTGGAATTCATCACAACCCCAGATAACGGACATAGTTACGACACATATATAGGCTAAAAAAAGGTTAAATAAAATAAAAAGACACAAAGTAAATGATGGAAATTTAAAAATGTAAAAGTACAATAAAAGAAAATGTTGGGGTATTGCTTCTCCAATTGCATTTTCCTGTAAATCGAAAAAGGCATCAAATTAACATTTGCACCTAAATCACATAAAGCTTTACCGATGTAATGTTCTCCAATGTGTGTAAAGAGACAGTGAAACTGCCAGGATCTTTCAACTTTGGGAGAACTTTTATCTGAATGATGGCGATGCACTCTTCTGTCAATACTACTGTCTCGTAATCTCCCAATCTCCATTTTCGTGAAAGAATATCTTTCATGAATTTGACATAGCTGGGCATTTCTTCTAAAGCTTCTGCAAATGGAATGTTGATATGCAGCTTTTTGAACACCTCCATGAATCGAGCAAACTGCTTGTCCAGTTTTCTTTTCTGGAGTCGCTGTGGAAAAGATGGAGGTGGAGTGATTCTTTCTTGATCTTTTTCCCTTGCTTTTTTTTCCTTCATCTGTGGAACTACATCTTTTGGAACTTCTTCAATGGATGCCTTGATTCCAACATCTTTATTGATTTCAGTACCGTTTTTCAAGGTAATGGCTTGACGTTGCTCTTTCCCTCGGTTCCTTGGATTTGGTTCTGTTTTGCTAGGAAGGTTACCTGGCGGTCTGTAACTCTGAGCATTGGCCAGTTGTCCAATTTGATTTTCCAGTGCTTTAATAAATGCAGATTGGCTTTGAAACATAGCATCATATTTTTTTAACTGAGCTAGTACTTCTGGTATTCCTGATTGTTTTTCATGCTTATGGCCTTTGTTTTTTTGTTGAAATCCAGGGGTGGATAGTTCTTTTGCCCTGAATAGTTACTCCATGCGAAATTGGGATGATTCCTCCATCCTGGGTTGTAGATGTTGGAATATAGATTGTTCCCCTGTCTGTTGAAATTGTTGACATAATTCACCGTCTCTTCATGTTGGTTTGTCTCTGGTGCTCCTCCATATGGTGAACTTGTGGATCCAGTATTACCTTGCATGCTAAGAATTTCCATGAATTTGCATATTTGATCCAGCTTGGCATTTACTGCTGTGTTGGCTCCAACTTCATAAATTCCTACGATTCTTTAGATCATGCTCCTTTCTGTTGGCCACAATGAATTGTTGTTGTCGATTTCTTCAATTAAATCCCAGGCCTGATCTTCTCCTTTCGCCATTATAGCTCCTCTAGCCGCAGCATCAATTATGGTTCTCATTATTCCAGAAAGTCCATTATATAAGGTTTGGACTTGTAGCCACTTTGCAATCTAATGTTGAGGACATTTCCGGAGTAAATATTTGTACATTTCCCAAGCTTCGCCGAGGGATTCTGAGTTATGTTGCACAAAGGATGTGATGTCATTCCTCAACTTTGCAGTTCTGGCTGGTGGAAAGTATTTTGCAAGGAATTTTGTGGCTAGAGTGTTCCAAGTTGTGATGGAATCTGCTGGTAGTGAATGTAGCCAAAGCTCTATCTTTCAAGGAATATGGAATAACACGCAGTCTTATTTATTCTTCAGCTGCTCGGTTGTAATTTAAAGTGTCGCAAACTTCTAGGAAGTTACTGATGTGGGAATTAGGATTTTCAGTTGCATTCTCTCCAGACTGAACTGACTGCTGTATCATCTGAATGCATGTTTTGATGTCACACATATTTTCTGGTAAGGGAGGAAGTACAATATAAGAAATGAAGCCGTCAACCACTGGAATGGTTCTGTCTTGAATGGGAATTGGTGGTGCAACTTCCAAAGGTTCAGGTTCCATATTGATCAGTGCTTCTTGGCCTTCTTGCATTTCCCTTCTCAATTGTCTGACGGTTCTTTCAATTTCTGGGTCAAGCGGTCGGATTTCAAAGCTTCTGGTTCGTCTCATATAGTGTTTGAGAACCTGAAACATAAGAAAACAAAAACAATAAGTAAAAAAAATTAGACACAAGTAACGTATTTAACCCCAAAACTAATAGTGAAAGATAAATAAGTCCTCGGCAATGGTGCCAAAAACTTGACCGGCGTAATCACACGGGTATAACGCAAGCGCACGTATCGTTCAAGTAGTATAAAAAATCGATGCCACAAGGACTTAATGTTGGACAATTATGACCCATAACATCACTATTTGTACAGAACATTGTGTTGTTGTACAAATTAACTATGTGACAAAGGAAATTGCTCTTTTATCATTTGTAATTGGATTACCGAGATATATAAATGATAAAAGTCCATATGATTAGTTCCGGATTGAGATTATATGAGACAGTATCAATCCACGAAGGTTTAATCATTAAAACATCCATAGACATAGTATTATCGAGATTGGACATCGATAATGCGGAATACACTAGTATTACACTTGTGCGTGTTATGGGAGCATAACGGCATAGTTCTCATATATTTGGGTATTGGATACTCATGCAAGTGTAATAGGAGGTTGTGTTTACCGATGGTACGGAAACAGCTTCGCTATGGACAGACCCCTCGGAATTCCATTGGTAGTATGACTATGTGTCTATGGAAGTCCGAATCAGGGTAGGTGTATTTGGTCTTAACCTGAGACTTGCACCGGTAATACTTGCGACAATCAATATACTTTGGTTTTGGTCGTCCAGGGCTTTAACCGGTTCTGTGTACGCCTCTTCTGGGTATATTGAGAATCGTAGTGTATTGGGTCTGATGTCAAGATGGAAGTATCACTTCAGTCATATGGAGATGATGGTCACGTAGGATACGGAACTGGTGCTCTTATATGTTGCAGCTATCGGGATAATATTACTAGGTCATGTTTATCCGATTATAAAGATTAGTTACAAGAGATCTGATATGTGCTTCGTACGGGGCAGACACAATTCCAGCCCCAGCCCTAGCACGTGACATCCGATACTGGATCGCAATACGTAATACTACATATACTACGCCTGATATAGATTACATATTCCTTTAAGAATATTTCTGGAGAAATTGGTAGGCACGGTGCTTTGCTAGAAGCCAACCATGTCTTGTAAATCGGTAAAACGTAGTACTAGATATGTACATGCTCGGATAGTCCGACGACCGGATTTACTGCCAACATATCTGGGGATCTCATGGGTAGCTTCCCGAAGATTCACTGATGACGTATGACTCGCATATAATTAATATGGGATTAATTAGAAGAGAGAGAAAATTAATCTAGGATTAATTACGGAGATATTTTATCTGGGATAAAATACTATTTAAAGAGAGAGAACGATTAATTTGGAATTAATCGATAAAATAATATATTCGATATCTTAAACGAAATTAGATTTCGATGCAGAATTAAAATTAGATTTTAATTCGGGCGAACGAGTTAATTTAGAATTATTTCGCTAGCGACGTGAATAGTAATTTTGCTAGGCATAATTATTTAATTAAATTTGATTTAATTACGTCGCAACGGAAAATTCGTTAATTCGGAATTAGCGAACCTGAGCCTGGGAGTGTTTGCGGGACCACTCGTATTTCAAATCAAGTGGGGCCCACAAGTCACATCACGCGTCACATCATTAGTCATTCTTGTGATGCAAGTCACATCAACTTTGAGTGAAGTGATGCATGTCACTTTTGTGATTGATGGAAGTAGTTGAAGACTTTAAAGTCTTGTACCAAATTTTGAATTTGGCAATTGGTATTAGTTTTTGAAAAACAAATACACAACAACATCTTCTTCTTCTCTCTCTCTCTCCCTCATGGCCTTGAAGTCTTTCTCTCCTTCTCCATTTTCTGCAAATGCCGAGAGTTACACAAGGGAAATAGAAAGATTTGTGGCAAATTTTTCTTTGATGCTAGCACATCCAAGGGGTCATATAAAGGTGATAGGGAAACCCATTCATGAGCATGGAATCACACTTAAAGCTTGGAGATTGAAGGAGCACAAAAAATGACCTTGGCTGAGAGCTTCAAGGAGGATTTTTGTTGTTCTTCGCATCGCAAAAGCCGATCAAAGTGAGTATTCCGCAACTTTACTTTGATGTATTCGCACTTTTCATTGCTTAATTGATCTTGTTTTGACCTAGAGAATCTCCAACAATGGTATCAAGAGCCTTGATTAAGCATGAAATTGAATTAGGGTAAAATTGATTTGAGCATGATTTGATAAAATTGATTGATTGAGTTTGCTTGAATGATGATAACTTAGAGTTATGCATGATCAATTTGATGAAAATTGAATTGGATAATTTTTCCCCAAAATCTTTGGCTTGGCCGAAAGTTTGGATGCCCTAAAGTCATAGTAATTTTATTTTTTGATCATTGGATGAGTTGGAAGACATGGGATAAATTGATTTGAGATTTAATTGGATTGAAATCGAAATCGATTTTGAAAAACCATAAATTGCTGTGAGCTTATAGCATGGAAATGATATGATTTTTGATTCAATAATGTTGGACATGTGTTGATGATGATAAGCATGATTAATTAGTGTAATTGGTATTTTGGAAATGTTAATTTGACTAATTAATTATGGCTATACACTTTAGTTAATTAAATTGTGAAATTTGGAAATTTGGAATTTAATTAATTGGGCTTAATTTGGAATTGGGCTTATAAAGTTGTATTTGGGCTTAATGGGCTTGGTTGGGCCAAGTTTGGTTTAGGTTAATTGGTTGGATCCAATTGGGCCTAAAACCATTTCCATAAAGTCCAAATATGATTAAATGGACCTTTAATATTTTAATTAAATTGATTTTTGGCAAAATGGTGATTCCTTATTGGGCTTTGGTTGCCAAAGTCCATGCCTTATAAATTAATTGAAAGCCCATTGGACTTTAATTAAATTGACATTGGATGTTAATTGGGCTTTGAGACCCGTAATGATTAGATTTAGAATCTAAGTCGCAAAGGCTCATTAATAAAGTGTAATTATTTAATTTAGAATTAAATAAAGAATTAGTATTGAATACAAATTAAATTTGATTTAATGTTGTAGTTTGATATAATTCAAGAATTCGTACTTTGAGTACTTATTCTTAAAACGAGTTTGACTCGCGCAAATCAAATCGTTGTTTGAACATTGGATGGTCATTAATCTCAGATTAATTAATTGGATTAGATTGATTGATAACATGCTTTGTGTGAATACATAATGTGATGTATGAATAATGTATATCGGATGGATATTAGATGGGTGAGGGCAATTTTGGAAATTGTTGTAATAAATTTAGAATTTATTAAATTGGACCTGCATGTCCAGCCTATTACCTCTTGACTCTTTGTATTTCTCTTCTCACCTATTCCCCTCAATGTAAATGAGGTTTCCTTAGAATTATTATGTAATTTGGTAGAAGTAAGATTTGTGCTAGCGGGAGAGAGGAAATGGAGAGATTTGTTCTAGGAACAAGTTGTTTTAAATATCCATCCGCATATCATTATTAATTTATTTACCGCGGCTTATTATGCTTTTAGAATGCATGTTTAAGGGTGTATGATGAGACCTAATCAAAGATAATTAATTGGTTGCCAATTACGCGAAAAACCCTCAACAAATATTAAGCGTTTTTCCTTCCATTGAATGATTCATTCTCAAGATCCAAGATTGGCACTGGTTTGTTGGCCAAAGTCAAGACCTTTGTCCATCGCGGATGTGTTTGAATTATGAAGGCTTTGTTCTATATCGCATGTCTTGTCCAAGTTGTGATTTGTTGGCCAAAGTCAAGATCAATTCTTGTCCATCGACATCGATTACGAAGCTTTCCAAGGTCAATGGGTCTCGCTTAACTGGAATCATTAAGATTGTTGTGCCAAAGCCAAGGCTTAATTGATTTAGAGGAAAAAAGTTAGGGAATATATTGGATATATTGGATATATGTTTCAGACTTGGATGTCCACCTACTGGATCTAGGAATTGGATGAGATCCAATTGATCTTAGAGATCTACCTAGTTAAGTTTCATACAATTTGTTGGCCAAAGTCAAGGTTGTGTGTTATTTAACGGGATCCTAGCCCACTAGGAAACAAGGTTTCCCGAGTACTCAACAGAGGGTTAGAGGCTCGCCGAAAAATAGTGGGAGGCAAGTATTAAATTTGCAATTTTGTCTAGATACTTGCCAATACGCGCTCATATCATTTTCGTCAATTTTAAATACATATATTAGTTGGACTAATATCGTTGTTTTAAATTTAACAGTTGGACTGTATTCAGACTATTTCAATTTATAGTTGATTATATAATTGGATTATAGTAATCAATATATTTGAACTTAACCAATCAAATTATAGTTGATTATATAGTTAGACTATAGTAATCATTATATTAATTGTACCCGAAATTGTTGATTGGATAGTTGGACTATTGAAATCAAGATTACTGAAAGATTAGCGTTTAAAACATAATCCTATGTGAAAATATCTTTAAGCGGCTTTAATTTTCAGATTGGGAATAGAACCTCAGGATAGTCCTGGGAACTGAGAAGTTATTCTATTTGATAGAACAACCTCTTGGGCCTAAGCCCGGAGTTGAGCAAATAGTAGAACATGATCTTTGGAAGATTCATGTAATGATAACTTTAGTGTTCAATCTATTATGCTTGCCGCATAGACTCTTTAATTTCTTCGTCAGAACTGAGGATTAGATCCTTAAAGTATGATATTGAAATTAAAGGATCTTCATAGATCTATTCTTAGATCTTAGGAGTGCAAATTGCATAAGAAGCTCTTTTGCTCACGTATGTCAGAGGGTACATCTGTCGAGCACTAGGTGTCGCAGATGATTGCTGACATCGATCAGCTAGGTTAGCTGGGCATTACCTACGTAGCCGAGACTACCAAAGATTTGATCTTATAGTCTCTACCCGAAAGCTGGGATAGGTTCATTGTGAACCAAGAGTAAAAATTTTGGAGAGTTGATGGCTATGCTCTAGGAGGCAGAGCCAGAGCTTCTAAAATGGGCAAAGGAAAAATCATCACAATCTTCTAGGAAGACAAATGACATATCCCAAGATGTCTGCCTAAACTGTGGCAAACGGGGTAACTTAAAGTGTGATTGCCGTATGGACAAGGCAGACATGAAGGAAATGAAGCGGGGCAAGGCTCCGGCTTCAAGTATGTTTGTCATAAACATGTTCACTATTAGTTTCAAAATTGGATTTTGATACTAGATGTGGTACATATATATGTATTGATGTGCAGAATCTGCTGATTAGCAGGAGACTGACTTCAGTTGAGATCTACCTGCGAGTCGGAAACGAAACGAGAGTCGCTGTTTTAACCGTAGAAACCTAAGTTTATGAACTACCCTTCGGGTGTGTACTTAAATTAGGAAACTGTTATAATGTAACTAGTTTGATTAGAAACATTATCTCTATATCAGAGTATAACTCGTTGCGGGTATACCTTTATATTCTAGAACACTAAAGTGTTTCATTTTATAAAGATTATATTGAGATAAACACATTAGATGTGAATAACAGTATTTATATTTTGAATATAAATTAATCTCATACATATGGCATGACAAACAAATAGCTCAAACTGATTTGATCAGATGAGACTTATTTGTGGCATTGTTGTCTGGGACACATTAAACAAGACTCGTATATCCACACTTTCGAAGAGTGGATACTAGGACGGATTTGATCATATTCAAATGATGTCTACGAATCTAGTTTATTGGGCAAAGTGCCTAAATCACCTTTTACTTGGTAAAAGTGCAAGTGTCACCGATCTGTTAGCCCTCGTTCATAGTGACGTAGGTGGGCCCATGTCTAGCTAGGCTAGAGGTGGATATGAACGCTTCGTAACCTTTACGGATGTGGCATCGCGTTATGGTTATGTGTTTCTTCTGAAACACGAATTGGAAACTTTTGATAAATTCAAAGAGTTTCGACACGAAGTAGACAAACAGATCGGCAAGAGTATTAAAACCATCACGGTTATACCATGATGAAAAATACTTAAGCAATAAGTTTCTCGATTACTTGAAAGAGTATAGTATTTTTTCACAGTGGACTCCTCCCGGAACACCTCAATCGAGCGGTGTGTCCAAACGGAGAAACCAAATTTTGTTAGACATAATAAGGTTAATTATGAGTCGCTCTGAGCTACCATTTTCCTTCTAGGGATACGCATTAAACAGTGCAATACTTATTTTGAATAAGGTTCCATAAAAATTTGTTAGACAGACTTCATATTAGATATGAACAGGAAAGAAACAGGGTTTTCTCATTCCTGAAGATTTGGGAATGTTAGGCATATGTTTGGATGATACCAAACTAGAACCCAAATCGGATAAGTGCCTAATTTGTGGGTTATCCTAGGGAAACCAAAGTATAGTAGTTATACAACTCACAAGAGAACAATGTAATTGTTGCTCGCCATGCGGTTTTCCTCAGAGGAATACCTATATGCAGTGGTAAGTGGGAGGAAAGTAAAACTCGATGAAAATTGGAGTAATATTGTTCCAGGCACCGATTCCTTAATGGAAGACAAACAGCTCATCATGGATGAAACTGTACCACAATCTTCGAATACACAAGAACCGCGTAAGTCGGAGAGAGTCAGAAAATAACCTGAGAGGTATGGGTTTCTGATCTCACCTCATGAAGATATCAATCTTATTTAGGAACACAAACCGACTACGTATGAGGAAGTGATACAAGGTATCGACTCCCTATTATAGCAAAGTGCCATGATGTCCGAAATGGATTCCATGTATACCAACCGAGTTTAGACACTGGTTGTTGTACCGGAAGGCATTGTGTCTATAGGTACTATATGTGTCTTTAAGGAAGACATACATGGATGGCAACAAACTAATGTACAAAACTAGGCTTGTAGCGAAAAGGTATCGTTATCAACATTGTGTCGATTATGACGAAACCTTTTATCCATTGCCATGGTTAAAATCCATTTGGATAATGCTTGCTAATGCTGCATGTTTCATTTATGAAATGTGGCAGCTGAACGTCAAAATCGTTTTCCTTAAACGGAAACCTTTTGGAGGATGTTTATAAACATCCTAACGGTTTTGTCATACCAAAATGAGCAAACAAGGATTGCAAGTTAATTCGATCCATTTATGGATTGAAGCAAGCATTGCATTCTTGGAATTATCATTTTGATGTAATCATAATGGTATATGATTTAATTCAAAATGAAAATGATTCTTGTGTATATAAGAAGGTTAGTGGGAGCGCACTGACAATGACTGTCCTAAATAATGATGATATATCATTTCTTGGAAATGATATTCCCATATTACAATCGTTGAAAGCTTGGCTTTCATGAAAGTTCTCCGTAGAATACTTGGGAGAGACAACCTTTATTCTAGGAATAAAGATCTATTGGGATAGATCTAAAAGTTGTTGGCACTCTCTAAGAACTCGTACATTGAAATATATGTACGCGACCTGGTGTCTCATATGCTTTGAGCATATGGAGTCACAATCAGGCCAATCCAAGTGATAGTCACTGGATTGATGTTAAGAACATCCTTAAGTATCTTAGATGAACTAAGGATGCTTTCTTAAACGATGGAGAATGAGAACTTGAAGTGACTGGGTTCACTGCTGCAAGTTTTCTGACCGATAAAAATGACTATAGGTCGTTACAAAGGTACTATATAGTTTGAATAACGGAACAGTGAGCTGGAAATCTTCCAAGCAAGATACTGTTGCCGAATAAACAACAAAAGCGGAATATTGATGCAGCTGAGGCAGCAATAGAAGCACTTTGGATCTTTATAATCCTAATTGGATTAGGAGTAGTTCTGTTAGCAGCTGAGCTAGGCTACAGCACATGCTAAAGAATTAATGGTCTCATCAACGATCCAAGTATGCACTTCAACTATTCATCTGATTCGTTCGGATCATATATCGTGGCGATGTGATGATCGAATAAATCACATCAGATGATAACTTTGTAAATCCGCTGACGAAAGCAGTTTCTCAGCAGAAATTTGAGCGACCTGTACATAGTTCAAGTGTAGGACACTTGAGTGATTGGCTATAGGCCAAGTGGGAGATTGTTGGACAATTATGACCCATAGCATCACTATTTGTACAGAACATGGTGTTGTTGTACAAATTAACTATGTGACAAAGGAAATTTCTCTTTTATCATTTGTAATTGGATTACCGGGATATATAAATGATAAAAGTCCATATGATTAGTTCCGAATTGAGATGATATGAGACAGTATCAATCCACAAAGGTTTAATCATTAAAACATCCCTAGTCAGAGTATTATCGAGATTGGACATCGATAATGCGGAATAGACTAGTATTACACTTGTGCGTGTTATGGGAGCATAACGGCATAGTTCTCATATATTTGGGTATTGGATACTCATGCAAGTGTAATAGGAGGTTGTGTTTACCGATGGTACGGAAAGAGCTTCGCTCTGGATAGACCCATCGGAATTCCATTGGTAGTATGACTATGTGTCTATGGAAGTCCGAATCAGGGTAGGTGTGTTTGGTCTTAACCTGAGACTTGCACCGGTAATACTTGCGACAATCAATATACTTTGGTTTTGGTCGTCCAGGGCTTTAACCGGTTATGTGTACGCCTCTTCTAGGTATATTGAGAATCGTAGTGTATTGGGTGTGATGTCAAGATGGAAGTATCACTTCAGTCATATGGAGATGATGGTCACGTAGGATACAGAACTGGTGCTCTTATATGCTGCAGCTCTCGGGATAATATGACTAGGTCATGTTTATCCGATTATAGAGACTAGTTACCAGAGATCCGATATGTGCTTCGTACGGGGCAGACACAATTCCAGCCTCAGGCCTAGCACGTGACATCCGATACTGGATCGCAATACGCAATACTACGTATACTACGCCTGATATAGATTACATATTCCATTAAGAATATTTCTGGAGAATTGGGTAGGCACGGTGCTTTGCTAGAAGCCAACCATGTCTTGTAAATCGGTAAAAACGTAGTATTTGGTACGTACGTGTTCGGATAGTCCGACGACCGGATTTACTGCCAACATATCCGGGGATGTCATGGGTCGCTTCCCGAAGATTCACCGATGACGTATGACTCGCATATAATTAATCTGGGATTAATTAGAAGAGAGAGAAAATTAATCTAGGATTAATTACGGAGATATTTTATCTGTGATAAAATACTATTTAAAGAGAGAGAACGATTAATTGGAATTAATCGATAAAATAATATATTCGATATATTAACGAAATTAGATTTCGACGCGGAATTAAAATTAGATTTTAATTCGGCGAACGAGTTAATTTAGAATTAATTCGCTAACGATGTGAATAGTAATTTTGCTAGGCATAATTATTTAATTAAATTTGATTTAACTACGTCGCAACGAAAAATTCATTAATTCGGAATTAGCAAACCCGAGCCCGGGAGTGTTTACGGGCCCACTCACATTTCGAATCAAGTGGGGCCCACAAGTCACATCACGCGTCACATCATTAGTCATTCTTGTGATGTAAGTCACATCAACTTTGAGTGAAGTGATGCATGTCACTTTTGTGATTGATGGAAGTAGTTGAAGACTTTAAAGTCTTGTACCAAATTTTGAATTTGGCAATTGGTATTAGTTTTTGAAAAACAAATACACAACAACATCTTCATCTTATCCCTCTCTCTCCCTCACGGCTTGGAAGCCTTTCTCTCCTTCTCCATTTTCTGCAAATGCCGAGAGTTACACAAGGGAAATAGAAAGATTTGTGGCAAATTTTTCTAAGATGCTAGCACATCCAAGGGGTCATACAAAGGTGATAGGGAAACTCATTCATGAGCATGGAATCACACTTAAAGCTTGGAGCTTGAAGGAGCACAAAGAAGGACCTTGTCCGAGAGCTTCAAAGAGGATTTTTGTTGTTATTCGTATCGCAAAAGCCGATCAAAGTGATTATTCCGCAACTTTAATTTTATGTATTCGCACTTTTCATAGCTTAATTGATCTTGGTTTGACCTAGAAACTCCAACACTTAATACCTAAGCTATTAATTTATGAACCAAATTTTTACGAGTATATAATGGAATGATTGTTTGATTGGATGGTGACTTTAAACTTAAAACAAGTAAATAAAATTGTGCGAAAGTAAATTGATGAAAATTCAAGATTATTAAACTATCCATGGTTGTGAATCTTTCCAATATCTTTTAAAGATAAAGTGGTTATTTTATGTTTGTGTAATATATTGCTTTACTAACCTGGAACACGAAATTATACAAAAGCCTATGTCGATGGCCAAATGTAAATATCCAGTGTAACCCAATTAATCATATGTCTATGTCAACCAAGTTACCTGAATTCATTAAGATTAAGTTCCAATTGTGGCTACCCCCGCCCGACAGGTATATGTCTATCCTGTAAAGAAATCTATTAAAGGGTTATCTATCCTCAGGGAAGATCGTGGGCTATTAAGTCCAAGGCTTAAACCTAAAATTCCTTTGTCAAGTTTATTTTAAGTTTACCAGATCAATCTTATTAATGGTCAGTTAACAAGAAGCATTAAGCTTAAGACTTAATAAATAAACCTTTATATTACCCAAACTATAAAATAACCCTTATAAACCGGTGATATTGGAATTCATCACAACCCTAGATAACGGACTTAGTTACGACACATATCTAAGGCTTAAAAAAGCTTAAATAAAATAAAAGACATAAAGTAAATGCTGGAAGTAAATGCTGGAAGTAAATGCTGGAAATTTAAAAATGTAAAAGTACAATAAAAGAAAATGTTGGGGGTTAGAGTATCCACTTTTATTACTACTATTTTAGATATCTTCCTTATTATAATATATTAACTTTGTGTGATATTACCAACCGACCATATAGGCGGTATCTTGATTAAGTCAAATTAATTAATTCGAACCGACCATACAGGCAGTATCCAATTTAGTCAGGTTAAAATCAATTTTGTAATTAAGTCCAACCGACCATAAAGGAGGTATCCTCATTATGTCAGGTTTTAAATAGTTTATATATTATAATTAAGGGAGATTAATCTAAATATTAGTATAAAAGCTTTACATTTCACCCCAGCAGGGGGAGTTACCTCCTCATTGCTGAAAAGTAAATACTGAAAAGTAATGAAAAGAAAGTATTATTACGTAAAAGTAAATAAAATTAAATACAGAAAGTAAAGACTGAAAAGTAAATAAAAGAAAGTGCTAATGCGAAAATTAAATACTGAAAGCTGTAAATAAACAAATAAGATACAATCTTCTTAGTATTCTTAAGGAATTCCTTAGAAAAAAAATGAATTACAAATGAAATTTCGGCCTCAATTTATATAGAAATTTTGGCTCCGCGCGGCGCGTCGCGACGTGACGTTGATCTTGGACGCGTGGCAATCGGCTTCTGGAGATTATGACATGTGGCATCGGCTGAATGATTAACTCAATTATTTGCTCGGCGTCGCGACGTGCAAGAGTGTTCACATCACGACGCTGATGTCAGCATGATGTAAGCAATGACATTTTTTCAAAGATGAGTGTCGGCAGCATGTGATGGTGACACGTGTCTGGCGCACGTTAGCAGATGTTGACACGTGGCAGTCGCATGTTAGTAACTGTGCAGTTTAGAAAAACTTCTCTGATTGGTCCACGTGTCCGGCGCATGTTAGCAGTCTCCAACGTACGTTAGCAAACGACGCATTTTAGCACGGCACATTTTAGCAAGAAATTTACTTTTTTGCTCTTTTTGTCTGTTTTCCGCTGTTTTTGCCCCGAATTACCTCCAGAGAGTCATGTTATTTTATTTATCTATAAAATACCACAAAACATATCAAAACATTCACAAAACTCAAGAAACTATACAAAATATTAAGTCAAATGAGTGGGAAATAGTGATCTGTTTACCACTCATCACCTCCACCTTTCAGTGGAAAGGTGGAGGATTTATCAAAGACAAAACAAGTAAGGTCAAAATAAAAAAATAAAAAAAAGAATTGAGCTAATCTTGCAAGAGGTGTTGGACACCTTTATAAATATAGGTGTTTAACGTCTCATTTTCTTCAGAAAATTTCAACAGGTCTCTCTAAGACTCCATGGGATGAGCACTTGTGTGTATTTTTTTTTTTATAATTTCTTTTTCTTTTAGTAATAAAATTATGAGTGTTTTTCTTTATATCTTGTTCTGCTAAATTTTATCAGGCTGAGGTAAATGGTGATTTTTATTTATATTATATTTTATAAATTGTGATAATTTCCCAAATAAAATTCATATTCTTTCCATTTATTTAGGACTCTTGACTAGCTGTAGACAGTCCCCGATTGGCACAAATAATACTTGAATCTCATAAATGAGAGAGTGGACTATTAAAGATCTAGATTAATTATAGACAATATGATACCGCCTATATGGCTGGTTTTATATATTTGGCATAATTGAGTACCTAACTGGACTTATTATAGACAAATGTTATCACCACCTTTATGACTGGTTTTATATATTTTGGCATATTTAGTACCTTGACAGGACTAATTATCGACATGATGAATTACATGTATTGGCATATTTAATACCTGGTAATTATGAAATAAATTGATTGGGAAATAATTATAATTTATATTTTATAAAAAAATAAAAATTATTTTATATTTGAAATATCAAGAGTGGATCATGTAACCCTAGTATTTTATTTTATTTTATTGTTATTATTTTATTAGTTGAATTATTACTTTATCCTATTATATCTATTCCATGTGGATCGACCCCGAACTTACCGGATTATTTTATTACTTCGAAACTCTTATACTTGGGAGTAAAGAATCAATTTGTGAGTGTGTCAAGTTCTTGGCACTGTTGATTGGGAATAAAATTTAATAGATCGAGTGATAATTTAATATTATTGTATTTTATTCACTTTTGTGTTGTTTTGTGTGTTTTAAAAAAATCTTTTATATTTTTTGTTGTTTTGTCTATTTTGGAAAAAAAATATTTTACTAAATTATATTCTCGGGAATCTGACTTTAAAATATCATGTTTGCCGATTTATAAGAAAACTGGATGGGAAGCATGTCGTTACTGGACGTAAAACCAAAGGAAGATGTGAGCCACAATCACAATGACATTTCAATTTACTATTTTGATTTTTTTTAAGCTTTAACTTTTTTTAGTAGCAGTGTTGTAGATTCAATTGGCAATACCACACGAATCAGGTGATGTCTTCTAAACTCTAATTCTTATTATTCAGACATTGGGGAACATGTCTCAATTTGGTTGGGGGAGGGGATAGTTGATTAGAATGCTTTTATTTTATTATTTTTTTAAAAAAAATTATTTTGTTTTGTGTGAAAAAAATAAAAATAAAAAAATTGTTTTTGTTTTTAAGTTATTTCTTAATAAGTTATTTTTGTTCATTTCCTTTTCAATTATTTAAATATTTGAATTCTCCATGAAATTGTTTAAATTTGATTTTCACATGCTCATTTGACAAGTATTATCGACATACATGGTAACTTATGATCATGGGTTGAAAGCGAAAATTTTGTAATATTCAATTCTCTAATTTGTTGGAGGCATCACCTAAAAACAATGAAGTTTATGTTAATATTTCAAAAAAAAAAAAAGCCAAAAAAAACTAACTAAACTTTTATTGGAGTTGGTACTCGCCATGCCGATTTATCATGTATTTTCTTGCAAATACGTGTATGAATAATATTTTATTATGAATGAAATATACAGTTTCATCGATATATTTTCATTTAAATGTAAAGACGTACAAGACCTAGGAATGATTAAGTAACATAATTACAAAAGCGTCATAATTGACATTGATAAATGCTATAACAGTATCATTCTTAAAATGTTCCTGGTCAAGGTTTACATTCTTGGTCCGTATGTAAACCCGGGAGACCGGTACGTGTTGTATATCGGAATATTGAATTCCGGTGGTTTATCTCTGTGAGCCAAGAGTATATGGAGACTGGTATAGACATGTAGGTATTTATAGCGGATAAGCACTGAACGACTCACGGAAAATTCCTAATAGATGGTATGCTTACGTCAATATGAATCTTCTCGAATTTAGTAGCATAGTGGTCCTTTGACTTGAGATACCACTGTGGATATATGAGTAATCCTCCCACTTTGATGGCAGTCACGTCTTCGACCTTTTTAGGTTAGACCTTCGCCTGTTCATTGGCTGTGGACTCATGCTCATGATATCCGGTGATGTATCCAGAGAGAATACATCAGTCATGCGTACAGGATTTAGGTGTTCACTTCATGAGATTGCGATTTATCAGATCCATGGTCATGGTGCACTCGGAAATGAGTTCTGAGTGTTATTGAGAAATAGCGGATCTATACGTCTACGAGATTATACCTTATTTGTTTTGACGATTATAACTATGTCTCTGGTATTTATTCGGATACCTATGATGGAAAGATTATACGTATGCGAATATCTCAACTTATATAGTTTAGCGAGAATATTTGTGGACGTCATAATTTATGAGTAAGTGAATTATGAACACGAGATTAGATTTTGTGACGGATATACCTGAACTTGGAAAGCCTCACATAATTGAAAATACTCGTAGAGCACTAGGGCGACTTATAACGAATAATATTAATTATTCTGAAATTGTTTAATGGTTAAACGAAAATTACACATGCAGAGACATTCGGTAATTTCCTAAATTAATGTGTATATGTATTATATACATAATTTGATTAGATACACAATAATTAATTATCAAATGAATTTGAAACATGTGTAATCTAATGATGTATTTTATCATTTAGTGTAAATGTAGAAATATATTATATATATTTAATTAAATGAATCAATTGATTAAAAGGTTAATCAATTGATTTATTGATTGAATATAATTTTTATATATATAAGTATATATCATTTATGAATATGACATATGTTATATATTTAAATGGTGACATGTGGTCTTTTTTGAAAAATTAGTGGGATTAGATATTTTTTTCTTTGAAATTATTTTTGAAAAATATTTTCTCTCTCCCACTAGGCCATAATTTTGACGACCTCTTGTATTTAAAGGGGTAGTTCATTTTCTTCTTCAATTAAGAAACAAGAAGACCAAATAGTAAACCCTAAGAAAGAGAAAAATTGGTGAAATCAAAAATCCAAGCTTTAACTTAAAGATTTTGGAAATTTAAGATAAGTTTCTTAATCATTTAACTAGGAAATTATTTCCATTATTTTATTAGAATACATGAGATGTATATTTGATTTTCGCTTCTCTTGGATATGGGTTTTGCTTGTTGGATGCTTGTTGGGAAGAATATATGTATGTGTGACGAATCTTCAAGCTTAATAAGAGTTATTAGAGTTTAATTTTCTCAAGGAATTATAAGTTGTCATTCTAGAGTTTTTATGCCACTTTATGGAATCCTAGAATTTTTCTTGAGTGTTTTTGGATGTGGTGAGACACTTAGAATGTTGGAAAGAATAGTTTAAAGCTAGATTGAAAGTGAATTTTGGTGTAATTTGATTAATTTGATTAATTGAAATTTTAGGGTTTATGCCTAATAGTAAAATTTAGGCTTTTCATTTTATGGATCAAATTGAGTATATTAGAAGTATACTAATCATGTTGGTAGTGTTTTGGAAACATTTAAATGTGTAATTGACACTTTAGGACTAAAATGTGAAAATTGTAAAAGTTTACATATTTTTGGTATTTTCGGTTAAAGGGCATTTTGGACATTTCTAAATTTGATTTGGGATTCAATATTAAAATAAATAGTTTATTTTGATAGTCTATAGAAAAAGATTGAAATTCAAAAAATCTGATTTTTCACGTTCCGCTACGTGTTGGACAATTATGACCAACATCGTCACTATTTGTACAGATCATTGTGTTGTTGTACAAATTAACTATGTGACAAAGGAGATTGCACTCTTATCATTTGTGATTAGATCACCTAGATGTATAAATGATGAGAGGTCCCTATGATTTGTTCCTGGACGGAGAATGATATGAGACAGTATCAGTCCACGAAGGATAAATCATTAAATATCCCTAGTCAGAGTATTATCGAGATTGGACATCGATAAATACGTAAAAGACTAGTATTGCACTTGTGCACATTGTGAGGGCACAACGACATAGTTCTCATATATTTGGGTATATGATACTCATGCAAGTGTAATAGGAGGTTGTATTTTACCGATGGTACGGGAAAAAGCTTCGTTCTGGATAAGACCCCCTCGGAATTCCAATGGTAGTATGACTATATGTCTATGGAAGTCCGATATGAGGGTAGGTGTATTTGGTCTTAACCTCAGACTTGCACCGCTAATACTTGCGACAATCAATATACTTTGGTTGAGGTCGTCCAGGGCTTTAACAGGTTCTGTGTATGCCAATGATGGGTATATTGAGAATCGTAGTGTGTTGGGTGTGATGTCAAGACGGAAGTGTCACTCCAGTCATATGGAGATGATGGTCACGTAGGATACGGTACTAGTACTCTTAAATGCTGCAGCTATCGGGATAAAATGAGAAGGTCATGTTTATCTGATTATAGAGACTAGTCACCAGATATCCGACATGTGCTTCGTACGGGGCAGACACAATTCCAGCCCCAAGCCTAGCATGTGATCATCTGATACTGGACAGAAATACGCAATACTACGGTATACTACGCTTGATACAGATCCTTTATTCCTGTAAGGATATTTCCGGAGAATTGGGAAGGCATGGCGCTTTGCTAGAGGCCAACCTTGTCTTGTAAATCGGTATAAACGTAATACTTGGTACTTACGTGTTCGGATAGTCCGACGACCGAATTTACTGCCAACATATCCGGGGATCTCATGGGTCGCTTCCCAAAGATTCACCGATGACGTATGACTCGCACTCTAAATTAATCTGGGATTAATTAGAAAAGAGAGAAAATTAATCTGGGATTAATTGTGGAGATATTTTATCTGGGATAAAATATCAATTAAAGAGAGATAACGATTAATTTGGAATTAATCGAAGAATTAATATATTTGATATATTAAACGAAATTGGATTTCGATGCGAAATTAAAATTAGATTTTAATTCGGGCGAACGAATTAATTTAGAATTAATTCGTTAGCGAAGTGAATAGTGATTTCGCTAGGCGTAATCATTTAATTACGACACAACGGAAAATTCGTTAATTTGGAATTAGTGAACCCGAGCCCGAGATTATTTGCGAGCGCAATCGCATTTCGAATTCGAGTGCGGCACGCAAGTCAAATCAATCATCAAATCATTAGTCGCATCAAGCGTCAAATCACTTGTCACTTTGAGTGATGTGACTTGACAACTTGATTGATAGATGTGACTTGATAGAATTTGTTGAAAAGCTTTTTGAAAGCTTGAAAGACATTATCATTTTAATAATGGTATTTGACTTTTTGATTTTTGGTATTAGATACACAAAAAAAATCAAACACTTCACTTTCTCTCCTTCTTGGTCACGCCCAAATGGGTATTTCTCTCTTCAAACTTTCTGGTTCTGTTTTGCCATGAAAGTGGGAAGCAAAGAGTGTGATTTTGTGGCAAAATCACAAGTGCTAGCACACTTACGAGACATGCGAAGGTGATAGGGAAGTCCACCCATGAGCCGGGAACCATTCGACAAAGCTTGGAGCTTGACGAATGACCAAATTGGAGGCCAAACCAGTGAGCACACACAGCTCTCTGCCGAACCAGTGAGTAGCATAATCTGAAATTTTTGTTCGCCTCCGCGTCGTTCAACCGATCGATGTGAGTATTCCGCAACTTCTTCGATTTGTATTCGCACTTGATTCATGCTTATAATTGATCTTGGGACCTTAATAGAAACCAACAATGGCATCTAGAGCAATGTTTGAGCATGAAAAAGTTTAGGGCTTAAAATTTGGGCAAAAATGTGTTTGAGTATGATTAATGAAATTGGATGATTTAGTATGCTTAAAGTATGTTTAATTGATGTTTGATTATATCAATTTGTTGAAATTGTGTTTGGAACAAATTTCCCAAATTTATCATGGCTTGGCCGAATTGATGACTAGCCCTAAATGTCTTGGTTTTTTGATTTTGATTCATTGGATGAGTTGGAAATCAATTGGGGATATTGATTTAATGTTGAATTGAATTTAATTGGATTGAATTTGATTTGGGCATGAATTTTCCCATTGGCCGAGAGTTATAGCATGTGATAGGATTTGATTTTAATCACTTTGTGTTGGACACAAATGATGTAGATGAGCATGATTAATTAGCCTAATTTGTGTTTTGGAAATAATGATTTGGGTGATTAATTATGTTAATGCACTTTGGTTAATTAAATGTGAAATTGGAATTTTTTGTGTTTAATTAATTGGCCTTAAAATTGGATTTGGGCCTTTAAAGTTGTTAATGGGCTTATTGGACTTTGTTGTACAAAGTAGGGTTTAGGCAAAATTGGTTGGATCCAATTGGGCCAAAAACTTCCATAAAGCCCAAATGCGACTTAATGGACCTTTAAAGTTTAATTGGCCTAATGGGCCAGATTGATTTCTAGGCTTATGGGGTAACTCCGGATGGATTTTGGTTTTCGGTTGGACCCGAGTTGACCAAAAGGCCACGCCTTAAGAATTAATTAAAAGCCCATTGGACTTTAATTAAATTGACGTTGGACGTTAATCGGGCTTTGAGACCTGTAACGATTAAATTGGAATTTAAGTCGTAAAGGTTCGTAAATAAAGTGTAGTATTAATTTGGAATTAAATATGCGAATTAGAATTGAATGTATATTAAATTGGATTTAATGATGTAGTTTAATTTAATTCGAGAATATGTACTTTGAGTACTTATTCGCAATAACGAGTTTGACTCGAGCAAAATCAAATCGTTGTTTGAACATTGGATGATCACTAATTATCAGATTAATTAATTTGATTAGATTGATTGATAACATGCTTGTGTGAATACATGGTTGCGATGCATGAATAATATATATCGGGTGGATATTAGATGGGTGGGACAATTTTAGAAATTATTGTAATAAATTCGATTTATTAAATGGACCTGCGTGTCCAGCCTTATTACCTCTCTATTCTTTGTATTCTCTTCTCACCTATTCCCCTCAATGTAAATGAGGTTTCTTTAGAAGTGTAGTGTAACGGGTAGAAGTAATACATGTGCTAGTTGGAGAGAGAAAGGGAGAGATTTATCTAGGATCAATGTGTAAAGTATCCATCCGCATATCATTATTACTTTATTATACGCTCTTTATTATGTATTTAGAATGCATGTTTAAGGGTGTATGATGATGAGACCTTAACAAAGATAATAAATTGGTTGCCAATTTGCACGCGAAAAACCCTCAAATAATATTAAGCGTTTTTCCTTCCATTGAGTGATTCTTACTCAAGATCTAAGACGACATTGGTTTGTTGGCCAAAGTCAAGGCCTTTGTCTGTCGAGGATGTGTTTGAATCACGAAGGCTTTGTTCCATATCAGTGTCTTGTCCAAGTTGTGGTTTGTTGGCCAAAGTAAGACCACTCCTTGTCCATCGACATTGATTACGAAGCTTTCCATGGTCAATGGGTCGCGCTTAACTGGGATCACTAAGTTTGTTGTGCCAAAGCCAAGGCTTAGTTGATTCAGAGGAAAAAGGTTAGGTAATACATTGGATGTATTGGCATATATAAGATATATGTTTCGGACTTGGATGTCCCCCTACCGGATCTAGGAATTGGATTGGATCCAATCGATCTTAGAGATCTACCTAGTTAATTATCATACAATTTGTTGGCCAAAGTCAAGATTGTGTGATATTTAACGGGATCCTAGCCCACTAGGAAACACGGTTTCCCGAGTACTCGACAGAGGGTTAGAGGCTCGCCGACGTAAAACAGTGGGAGGCAAGAATTGAATTTGCAATACTCGTTCAATTACTCGCCATAAGCACTCAACAAATATCATTCGTCAAATAAATTAAATGTTAGTTGGACTTATATTTAAATGTTGTTTTAATAAATAGTTGGACTATATTCAAACAATTCAATTATAGTTGATTTTATAATTGGATTATAGTAATCAATATAATTGATTTTAATTAATTATAGTTGATTAAATAGTTG